>JYDO01000186.1:0-32603 GCA_001447755.1 Trichinella papuae | reverse complement strand
ATTTGAAACAACAATTGTTGCCTTTTAGTAATTCTTTCCTGCATTTTTCACTTTACTTTTGTTGTTTTTCATTTTCATATCAATTTTATCGTTCCTTAAGCCGTGTTGCTGTCCAACTACATCGATGAAGTCTGATGTTGCTCTGAACTCCCCAAGGTAAATGGAAACATTGAATAACCGTTTTGCATTAATTTGGTGATTCAAATAGTTTCAGTTTTCATCGTTTTGATCATTCATGCTTAGCATTTTACTTTATTTTTATTATTTTCGGAATTTTTTCAGTTGATTTTGTCAATGTTGAAAGTCAAACTGTAACGGTGAAATCTGCGGTCGCTCTTAACTCAGTAAAGTTATTTGAAACGTTCCAGTTGCCGTTTTCACTCAATTTTTTTGCGGAATGTTCATTGCTTTACATTTTATGATTGTTTCATGTGCAATTTTTTACTCCATTTAAATTATTTTGAATTTCTTTTTTTGGTCAATGTTGCACTCTAGCTTTATCCATACAGGTTCTCGATTTTGACTCGCTGTGGTTGTAAATTGATAATCACTTTTCAAATCAAATTCTTCATTTTGATTGTTGAACACATTAAGAGACTCACGGTTACTCCCGCCGTTTACCCGAAGGCTAACTGAGAGAATTGCGCTTACTCCCGCCTTTTACCCGAGGGTTATTTAAGAGAGTGACGGTTACTCCCGCCTTTTACCCGAGGGCTTATTAAGAGAGTGACGGTTACTCCCGCCGTTTACCCGAAGGCTAACCAAGAGACTAACGGCTACTCCCGCCGTTTACCTCACCGCCTATCTTACCTTCCAATGGCCGGAACCAAAAGGAATCTATACGGAAACATCTCAGTTGGAACGTTGCCCGAAAAAGAATTCGTCCCTCTGTCATAAGTAAAACTAAGAGCAGGAAGCGGTCGAATATAGTAGTAGTAAAGTCAGAAAAGACAAACTACATATTAAGAGGGTAGCGGTTACTCCCGCCGTTTACCCGACCGTAATTTATTCCCTCTATAAACCAGAACAACAATGAATCCATTTGATTCAATACGTCTTCATCCTTCAAGTGATCACTTAAGCTGCAGTCAATGATCAAACTCCCAGAGGGTGGATGGACTAAAAAAAAAAATTTCCAATTCTCCCTTCTCTCTCACTTTCTCTCTTTCTCTGTCTGTGTGACACAACACCAAAACACAGTCACAACAACAACAACAACACCAGTTGGTCTTTTTTGTGCTTCAGCTCAATCTTGAGACGTCTGCTACAGAGTCGTCGTCAAATTTTTCACCTCCACCAAAATAGTTGATTGATGGAAGAATTGAAGAATTTTTTGGTTTTTTCTTTTTTCCTTTTCCACCGCAACATGTCCACCTTTTCATTACAGAACAAAACTCCCCACGGGTGAACTTCATTTTTCCTCTACACCGTACGTGCCAAGTCCCCATGGTTGGCAATGGAATAAAAAAAAAATTTTTTTCATCTTCGACGAGCAAATCGATTACAAGGATGAGTCTCATCAGATCGCAGTGTGTTGACTGCTCTACTGATTACGACACCTGAACCGGTATTTTTGTCGTCTGCAAAATGTTCGACATCCTGACCGCTGTGCTTCAATAGATTCGAGTGTAGTCATTCGCAGTGGGATTGTTAGCAGTTTGATTGAATTCAACTGACTTCAAAAAATTGCTTTTTCGTAACCATCCCAACTGCCTGCTACCGTGGTATGATAACGGCTTCGCTGCGCAAAACACAGCAAAGCCTAATCGTTTCCTCGCATCGAGTCCGGACGCAACTTATCGTTGCCAATGACTAGAAAAGATTCTGACTTAGAGGCGTTCAGTCATAATCTTGCAGATGCTAGCTTCGCGCCACCGGCCTTTCAGCCGAGCGCATGAACCAAATGTCTGATCCCGCGGTTCCTCTCGTACTGAGCAGGATTACTATCGCAACGACTTGTCATCAGTAGGGTAAAACTAACCTGTCTCACGACGGTCTAAACCCAGCTCACGTTCCCTATTGGTGGGTGAACAATCCAACGCTTGGCGAATTCTGCTTCGCAATGATAGGAAGAGCCGACATCGAAGGATCAAAAAGCAACGTCGCTATGGACGCTTGGCTGCCACAAGCCAGTTATCCCTGTGGTAACTTTTCTGACACCTCTTGCATGAAATCTACACAATCAAAAGGATCGATAGGCCACGCTTTCGCGGTTTTTATTCGTACTGGAAATCAAAATCAAGTAAGCTTGTGCCCGTTTACTCTAGGCGAGGTTTCTGTCCTCGCTGAGCTTACCTTAGGACACCTGCGTTATCGTTTAACAGATGTACCGCCCCAGTCAAACTCCCCGTCTGACACTGTTTCCGGAGCGAATCACTTCAAACCAATCGCCGATCATCCGCTGACAACATTACCGCGCGCGCACAAATACGCACCCAGCCAATGCGTCAAACGGCGACACAAAGCGACGGCTATAAACAAAGCTTCAATCCAACATTAAAACAATGACCAACAGCGGACAGACCGCCAAATTGGCCACAATTTTTTCGCTTTACCGAATAAGTAAAGAAACGATCAAAGTAGTGGTATTTCATTGGCGACCACAGAGACACCGAACAGCGCCCTACTGCAGCCTCCCACCTATGCTACACCTTTCATGTCTCTTCACAGAGTCAGACTAGAGTCAAGCTCAACAGGGTCTTCTTTCCCCGCTGATTTTGCCAAGCCCGTTCCCTTGGCTGTGGTTTCGCTAGATAGTAGATAGGGACAGAAGGAATCTTGTTGATCCATTCATACGCGTCACTAATTAGATGACGAGGCATTTGGCTACCTTAAGAGAGTCATAGTTACTCCCGCCGTTTACCCGCGCTTGATTGAATTTCTTCACTTTGACATTCAGAGCACTGGGCAGAAATCACATTGCGTCAACACCGATCATCGGCCATCGCAATGCTTTGTTTTAATTATACAGTCAGATTCCTTGTGTCCGTGCCAGTTCTAAGTTGGCTGTTGAATGCCGACCGAAACGGTCTGTACAAATGAACTGACAGCCGCGCAGCTCAGGTTCTGCACGTGCCGGTCTGTCGGCCAGCTTTGCTTCAGACATGACCACCTGGCAAGCCGATTGGTTCAACAAACGGCACCAAGCGAATCAATCCTCAACACAACTCAGCCAAGCATACACTGCACGCTTGAAACCTCAGCCCGATCGGCCCAGCCCTTAGAGCCAATCCTTGTTCCGAAGTTACGGATCCGTTTTGCCGACTTCCCTTACCTACATTATTCTATCGGCCAGAGGCTATTCACCTTGGAGACCTGCTGCGGATATCAGTACGACCAAGTACGAGATTTACCAGGCGTCGCTCGGATTTTCACGTACCGACGAGAGCGCTCCGAACACCGTGAAAGAGTCGGCGTTTTATGGATACCAGAATCCCTATCTCCGGACAACCCGGTTCCAGGGAATGCGTCCCTTAAAAAGAAAAGAAAACTCTTTTCGAAACTCACGACGGTCATTTTCCGAGTTCGCTTGCGTTACCGCGCGATTGAGTTGAACGCCAACCCGAAAGAGATTAAAGCGCTACTCTTTGTCTCCGTTACTCGGTTCCGGAATATCAACCGGATTCCCTTTCGAAAACATACGACAACTGCACACAGAACAAAAATATTAAGATAGTAGNCCAAGTTTGACCTAAATCTATATGGTGACAATGTGACCATATAAATTTGTGTGTGTCAACTATCACAAAGTCGTTGTGTGACTGTGACAATATCAACATAGTTGTTTGTAAACTATGACGATATTGTCCAGCTGTCAACAGTAACAAAGTAGTCTGGTTGCAGACAGTGTCGTTACTGTTGGGTGCACTTTGTGAAAATAGTTGGGATGCGAAAAAAGTTCGACCTGCATATATAGGGGAGAGGGTGGCGACACCTCGAACTCCTGTTGATCCAAGTTTGACCTAAATCTATATGGTGACAATGTGACCATATGATTTAGTGTCATCTGTCACAAAGTTGGGTTTTGATTTATGCAATGTTTATGTTGTCTTGCTTTAGACAACGTTAATGTTGCATTATCAATGTGTTGAACGATGTTGTCAGATTTCTATGTCTGATCTTGTAGTTCTGTTGAGGTTTTCAAAAAACTTGGGATACGAAAAAAAATGTTCGACCTGCACCTATGCATGGTTTGGCACGAGGTTGACACGGCACCTCGAAATTTGTGGTTGTGTTTTCCACGTTGGTGATTTTTGACTGAGGAATGCTGTTCTAAGATGCTTAGTCCTGTGTTGTCTTTGTTTTTGCGCCAAATCTCTTTGCGAGTTTGCAAAATGCAAAGCATCAGTGGTCTGCTTAGAACGCATCGAATCAGTCGTAGTTGCACAGCTGATGTGCTTCTTATTTGTTGAAACTAGCAGTTGCGTTTCAATACCAATTGTTATTTTTAGCGTTTTAACTTGCTTCATACACATTGGTACAATCATATGATGCTCTTACTAAGTGGTAGTATGACTGTCTGTTTTCTCCGTCAGCAGTGCATATTATTCATGTATTGTTTGAGTGTCGGTGGTTGTCACCGTGTGCCGGTTGTTGCTTGTGACCAGTGTTGCGCAGTGCGTGTATGCTGTTGCTCTTCATGTGTTCTGCATTGTCAATTAAGATGTGCAAAAATGTTTTGCAATCTAATCATCTTGTAACGATTTTTATTCTGCTATGTGAATGTTATTGTTCGGTCAACAGTGTTGTTTTAATGCTCTCTCTTGACCGTGAATAAAAAGTTGATTTTGCTACCCATTTTTGCAATTGTGTGTGTGTGTGTGTTTCAAACACGTTGCAAATTTTGGCTATTGCTGTGTATGTTGATGATGTTGTTACCAGCTGTGTTAATGTTCAGTTTGTGTAACAACGGCAACTTTCAATGATGGGCATTTTGTTGTTGTTGTTGATGTTTTTGTACAAAGTGTTCCTGTTGTGTGAAAGTGTTGCCTAGTGAATGGAATCTATTACCTGGTTGATCCTGCCAGTAGTCATATGCTTGTCTCAAAGATTAAGCCATGCATGTGTAAGCACACACTGTTTTAAAAGTGAAGCCGCGAATGGCTCATTACAACAGCCACAGTTTATTAGAACTTACATACATGGATAACTGTGGTAATTCTAGAGCTAATACACGCACAAAAACTTCAACTGAAATGGTTGAAGTGCTTTTATTAGAACAAAAACCGAACGGCGTCTGGCTGATGCTGAACGTCGAAACTCTTTGGTGAATCTGAATAACTATTTCTGATCGCATGGTCTAGCACCGGCGACATCACTTTCAAGTGTCTGCCTTATCAACCTTCGATGGTAGTCTATGCGACTACCATGGTGATAACGGGTAACGGAGAATCAGGGTTCGACTCCGGAGAGGGAGCCTGAGAAACGGCTACCACATCCAAGGAAGGCAGCAGGCGCGCAAATTACCCACTCCCAGCTTGGGGAGGTAGTGACGAAAAATAACGAGACGATTCTCGTTTGAGAAACGTTATCGAAATGAGTACGCTTTACACACGCTAACGAGTAGCAATTGGAGGGCAAGTCTGGTGCCAGCAGCCGCGGTAATTCCAGCTCCAATAGCGTATATTAAAGTTGCTGCGGTTAAAACGCTCGTAGTTGAATTGTGGTCTTAGACAACAGTCCCCCTATATAGGTGTGGCACGGTTGCTCGAGATCTTCATTCGTGGTTGCTGTTGTTGCTCTTCATTGAGTGTCAATGGTGCCTCGAGATTTTACTTTGAAAAAATTAGAGTGCTCAAAGCAGGTTGTGATGCCTGAATAATGGTGCATGGAATAATAGAATACGATCTCGGTTCTATTTTGTTGGTTTTCGAACCGGAGATAATGATTGAAAGGAACAGACGGGGGCATTCGTATTGCTGCGTTAGAGGTGAAATTCTTGGATCGCAGCAAGATGAACAATTGCGAAAGCATTTGCCAAGAATGTTTTCATTAATCAAGAACGAAAGTTAGAGGTTCGAAGGCGATCAGATACCGCCCTAGTTCTAACGGTAAACTATGCCAACCAGCGATTCGCCGAAGTTCATTTAAGACTCGGCGAGCAGCTTCCGGGAAACCAAAGTGTTTCGGTTCCGGGGGAAGTATGGTTGCAAAGCTGAAACTTAAAGGAATTGACGGAAGGGCACCACCAGGAGTGGAGCCTGCGGCTTAATTTGACTCAACACGGGAAAACTCACCCGGCCCGGACACTGAAAGGATTGACAGATTGACAGCTCTTTCTTGATTCAGTGGGTAGTGGTGCATGGCCGTTCTTAGTTGGTGGAGCGATTTGTCTGGTTAATTCCGATAACGAACGAGACTCTACCCTATTAAATAGTGACAGTATTGCATATTTTGTGCTGATCACTTCTTAGAGGGACTGGCAAATTGAAAGCTGCACGAAAAAGAGCAATAACAGGTCTGTGATGCCCTTCGATGTCCGGGGCTGCACGCGCGCTACAATGAAAGCGTCAACGTGAGTTACGTCCTTACCTGAAAAGGTTTGGCAATCGATTGAAACGTTTTCTTGAATGGAATAGGGAATTGCAATTGTTTCCCTTGAACGAGGAATTCCCAGTAAGCGTGAGTCATTAGCTCGCGTTGATTACGTCCCTGCCCTTTGTACACACCGCCCGTCGCTACTACCGATTGGATGATTTAGTGAGGTGTTTTGACTAGCGCCAGTAGTCGGATGTAAATTCGGCTTCGCGCCGGGAAATTTCCCAAACCAAATCATCTAGAGGAAGTAAAAGTCGTAACAAGGTTTCCGTAGGTGAACCTGCGGAAGGATCATTATCGTGTTACCAAACACAAAAAGCAATTGCATTGCAATATTTGTGATAAGAAGTTTCCTACTATATACTCAGTTGCATGTCACTTCTCATCTTGCAAGAAAAAGACTGCGAATTTCATAATAAGTTCAAATACCTCTGGTACCCCCACATCAGACCTGAATACTGAAATCCCTACCACCAGTCAAGGAAGTACTATAAGCCGGGAAACCCGAGTAGACAATAAAATTACAACAAAATCACATTCTAAAGTAGCAACGCTAAAAAGTAAAAGTAGGGCTGATTTAAACTTAACGAACAATGAAGCCAGGAATTTACCGGATGGCGTCCCTCTGAGAAATGAGGTCAACAACGCTTTCGAAAACGCAACAGCTAACAACAATCCGCGCGATACATCAACAACAACAGATGCCCCATCAATCACTGCTACTCGTAAAAGCGCACATCTAGCACAAAATGAGGTCAGCAGCGAGATGGACAATGGCAACACTGCGCGTTCAGTCATTAACCATCCTGGGAACGCGAATGAACAACTGTCACCGACTAGAGCCATAAGCAGGCAAGTTAGATCTGTGCATACACACAAACGACCCCAGGCAACACAACAACATTCACTAGTGCCAACGATAGTCACCATTAAGCCCAACGATAACCTAGCAACAATAAAAGACGCCACCGCAGCACCACCAGCGCAACCAACATCGATAACAACCTGTTCTGACATATTCCCCTGTGGAGAATGTGAGAGGGTCTTTAGCACCTTCGCAGGGATGAGACTCCATATGAAACGGGCCCTCCCTAGTTTCTTCAGCTCTCTCCAGCCTCCAGTGAAAGCCCCACGCTGGAGCGCCTTAGAATCCAACACCCTGAGAGAGCTCGAAGATGCTCTAAGGCAAAATGGGGAACTATCTAACGAAAAGCTTGCGTGGTTAATGACCGATAGGTTCGAGCGCGTCTTCACCATAAACATGGTGAAGGGTCACCGACGCAAGTTCAGAGAAACCCCCAGGACAGGAGGAGAGGATAGCCGCTCTAGTATCACCCGTGAGAGCACACCTGCACTTACAGCACAGACCCCACCAAGCACCATACCTGTTAATGCTATAACTAGTGACAACCCTGAGACTGCTGAGAATATTAATAAAAAACTTAAACAACACTTACTACACTGCACCACCACCCACAACACAGAAGTCGAGGCCGAGATAAATGATATAATTAGGGACCATATAATTAAGGGTAATAACAAGAATTACGTAACGCGTATTACTAAACACTTAATTGGAGCAATGCGGCCGGAAGAAGAGCGCAGACCGAAGACAGGAAGAAAGAAGAAGAAGCCTGAACCCTCCGTTCCGCTTAATTCCAAACAGCGGAAACGGATGGCGTACCGTAAGGTACAGCAGGCCTACCACAAAGACCCCAAACGTGTTGTGGCCCACCTTTTCCATAGCCAGCCCCTAGAAAATGTGAGCTGCCCTGTTGAGAGTGGAGAAAAAGCTCTCCAGGCCCGACTGGGTAAGCGGCCCCCTGCCGATCGCGCTCCCTTCCTCCCTAAGCGCGCCCCCCTGAAGAACCACTTACTGTCCCCAATCTCCGTGAAAGAGGTGAGCGAACACCTCAAGCAGATGAACCTTGGCTCAGCATCGGGCCCCGATGGTGTCAAGGTGTCCCACCTAAGAGATATTGGCCCCCAGTGTCTCTCCAAAATCTTCAACACCTTTCTGCTGGAGAGACACATCCCCCAGGTCCTAAAGGATTGTCGGACCACTCTCATCCCTAAAGTAGACAATCCCCGGCCCGATGCTGAAGACTTTCGGCCTATCACGATTGGTTCGTGTATATACCGGCTCTTCAGCAAGATTGTAACGAGCCGGCTTAGCCAATTAACCCCCCTCAATCCACGTCAAAAGGCCTTCCGGTCAGGCACGGATGGCGCTTTTGACAACATCACCACTGTGGCTTCGCTCCTCAAACTGGCCCGCAAAACAGGTAAGGAAATAAATCTTGCATGCATAGACTTAGCAAAGGCCTTCGACACAGTTAATCACACCTCAATCACACGCGCTCTCCACCGACACGGGGTGGATTCGGCCTCCATAGAGCTTGTGGAGTCAATGGTAGGCGAGGCAACAACGGTCATCATTAACTCGGATGGAACCCGCAGCAACGTAATTAAGTTCAACCGGGGAGTTCGCCAGGGAGACCCCATCTCCCCCCTTTTATTTAACCTTGTCCTAGATGAGTTAATCGACAACCTGGACCAAGCTAGATGCGGGTTTTCCATAACTAAGGAAATCCAGGTGTCCTGCGTCGCCTTTGCAGATGATATAACCCTTGTTAGCGGTAGCAGAGAGGGGATGAATAACCTTCTAACAATAACGCGGGAGTTCCTAGGGGAGAGAGGCTTAGGTATTAATCATAGCAAATGCAAAGGCATTAGATTCACTAAAGTCCCCAAAAGTAAGTCCCTTATAATTGACACTAACCCTAATTGCTTTTTAATTAGAAATCAGCAGGGAACCCCAGAACCCATCCCCATGGCCAAACCAGGAGAGCCCCTAAAAACCTTGGGTATTAATCTCACCCTGGAGGGGAACCCCACCTTTAATTACCCCGAACTAACACGAATCCTTAATACCATTAAACATGCCCCGTTAAAACCCCACCAAAAGGTACAAATAATTAGGGACCACTTAATCCCACTCCTCCAATATAAACTGGGAGTCCCCACCTTCTACAGAGCAACGTTAAATAACATCGATAAATCCATCCGATTGACCGTTAAGGAAATCCTCCACCTGCCAACCACTGGCTTGCACAACTCCTACCTGTACCTACCTCTGAAGGAAGGGGGCTTAGGACTTAAACGCCTGGCGACGCAATATGCGTCCCGAGTCGGGCTCGGCCTCTCTAACATGGCCACGAGTGATGACGCAGTGTCCAGGGCAGTGGCTGGCCTACATCTATCCCTGATGGACAAAGCCAAAAACTGCCTTGGCCTTAGCGAGATTTCCAAAGAGGCCATAAAGAAGGCCAAGGAGAAGCTCGTCCAAGCCGAGATCCGGACGCTCCTCCAATGCCACCTCGGCCGCAGCCACTCATCCTTCACGAACGATACCATCTCAAATTCGTGGATGAGATACCCCACGTTCCTCTCTGCTAGGAACTACATCATGGGTATCAAGCTGCGGGCAGGCATCATCGAGACCAGGGCTCAAAAATGGAGGGGACGCAGTCCACCGCACCCCACCATGCTGCTGTGCAGGCACTGCGGCGCGCGCTCCAGAACCCGGGAGACGGACATCCACGTCTCCCAGAAGTGCCTGCACAACAAGAAGCTCATCCTACGCCGACACAACTGCGTAGTGAGCACCCTGGGACGGCGGGCAACCCAGCAGGGCTTCGCGGTCTACTACGAGCCCTGCATCAAGCACGGGGAAACGGTCCTGAAACCCGACCTTGTAATTATCAAGGGGGACACAGCCACGATAATAGACGTAGCAGTTCCCTGGGAGCAAGGGACCAATTTGCGGGAGCACAACTCCCGCAAAATTAGTAAGTACCAGTGCTTGGAACGGGAAGCAGCCAAGTACTTCAACGTTAAGACCGTTAAAACCGGGAGCCTGGTAGTGGGAGCCAGGGGGAAATGGTCCGCAGGGAATGATAGCACTCTTAAGTCCTGTGGGCTTCATTGCTCCAAGAGACTTAAGAAGCTGCTATGCACGATCGCCCTAGAAGGGACCTGCGCAGTCTTCAAGCACTGAATAGCACTACTAGCACAAATAAAAGGAAGACTGCGGCCAGTGAAATAGCGGAGACCGATGAAAGGAAGAAAGAAGAAGCCCGAACCGTTTGTTCCGCGCAATTCTAAGCAGCGGAAACGGGCGGGCTACCTGAAGATAAAAGAGGCACACAACAAAGACCCCAAGCGTGCTGTTTCCTACCTTTTCTACAACCAGCCCCTTGATAATGTGAGCTGCCCAGTCGAAAGCGGAAAGAAAGCTTTCCGGGCCCGAATGGGTAAGCGGCCCCCTATAGATTGCGCTCCTTTGCTCCCCAAGCCCCATTTCCCAGAAGGAGGTGAGCGAACACCTCAAACTGATGAACCTTGTCTCAGCATCGGGCCCCGATGGAGTCAAGGTGTCCCACCTGCGTCTCATTGGCCCCCAATGTGTCTCCAAAGTCTTCAACACTTTTTTACTGGAGAGACACATCCCCCAGGTCCTGAAGGATTGTCGGACCACTCTCATCCCAAAAGTAGACAATCCCCGGCCCGATGCTGAAGACTTCCGGCCTATCACGATTGGCTCGTGTATATACCGGCTCTTCAGCAAGATTGTAACGAGCCACTTCAGTGCATTAACCCCCAAGCCAAGCCTCCAAGCCCTATTTCAAATGACATCAGAATTCTGCAAGAAAGGGCTTGTGCTTAAACCTGGGGAAAAGCTTCGCTGGTCCAGTGTTCGACATGAACAAGATAAACATGATCCGCAGCTACATCATCCGACGTCTCACCTATTAAGTAACACTACCTGGCCACAATGCCCGTGTTGCCCCAGGTGGACGCGCGACTGCGGCAGTAGGTGAAATATGCTGCATATGACGAATGCCGGTGTCGCCTGAAGCTAACTCCATGTCCTGACAAAAGACGGAGATTTCGGCCTAAATTGTGTGGCTGACATCTGTGAATTCAGCGCCTACAACGTCTTCTACTCAATGGCCGACAGAGTTAAGCGCTGAAAGTGCTAAAGCATGCCTGGCAAGCATACAAACCAGTGGCACGAACCTGCCTTGTTCCGAAGAAGCGATGCAACTGCAGAAACAAAAACGAAAAAAAGAAAGGAGAGAAAGGTGAACAGCATAACCCTTGTGACAAGTGGTGTATGGCTGAAATGTAATGACGTGGACGTGGTAAATGAATGCTGGAGTTGGTTAGACTTCGAGGAAACTATGTCCAATTATTCCACATTCATGCAGTAATATCAAGTTGATATTTTATCATTTATTACTTGTCGTACAGCTACGTTATTGGAAGCCGCAGTTGTTGTTTTAAAAGCAACTGCAGAATTCTGTTGCCGTGCTAAATTTGACCCGGATACTGACACTGTAATGGAAATTTGAAGCTGATTGCAATCATGAGCCATCACCGCTACATTATATTTGGTTAGTTCTCAAATTATTGAATGATCTAGTAACTTAATGTTATATATTACCACTGATGGGTAACTGTTTACCTCGTTTGATATTCGTACACGATTTATTTGTTGTTGTTATATTTACCATTGTGCTGCTGATCAGGCCTATAATGTTCACACGCACAACGTAACTGGACCGTATAAACCAGAAAAATAAAAGTAATAATAGACAAATGCTTTGTTATCTAATTTGTGACGCATATGAATGGATCAACATGATTCCTTGGTTCAAAATCTGCTATCTAACTACAGCCATGAGAACGGCTTGGCAAAATCAGCAAGCAGACAAGTCCCTTTTGCTATGATGATGATGAAAACATTTCATCTCAGCGGAAGCTGACCACCACCAACAGCAACATGATGACTTTTCTCTGTGTTTGCCAGTGTTAGTGTGACTGTGCATGAGTGAAACAACAGTGAGCAAGGGAAAAAATTTGCCCAAGTCTAACCAAAGGATGTTTCTCATAGGTAAGAGAGTCACCGTGAAACCCGCCATTTACCCGCGTGTTAGTCATTCATTCTTTTTGAGAGTACAACAAGAACAGTGAAGCACGCATCACCGTGGACCAGGATAAAGCTCAAGTTATTCTTAATAGGGTAAGGTTGACAACACTTAAACCAGAACAGAAGGTGGCCCTCATTAGGTCACATTTGGTTCCCCACCTTCTGTTCTGGTTCAAAACACTAGACGCGGAATGCCGAAAAGCACGGCTAATAGACGCCATCGTCAGGGGATCCCTGAAACAAATTCTGCATTCCACCAAAGTTGGAATTTGCAGCGATTTTTTTCATATAGCTTGTCGTGACGGCGGGCTCGGTATAGTCTCCCGAAGTCACTTGCTCTATTGGCTGCAACAACGGACCCGACATCGAGGAAGATCACTGATCTCCATCGGCTCACTGAGCCGATGAAAGCAGGGGTAACTATGATTCTCTTCTAGCGTGCGACGGCATCCGCGTCACGAGCGTAAAAACGCTACGCCAGGTCAACACGTTGGTAAGAATATTAGTTGCTCAAAATATGCCCATTTAAATCTGCATAACAGTCAAAGTTTATTATCAAGACCATCAAATTGACATAAGGAATCTCATCGTCAGCTGCGATGTGACCAGGCTGCTCCAGACGAAAATTCAGCACTATACTTCAGTTTTTGATTGTTTCATTATCCTGAGCCATTTTAGTGCCTTATAGGAATTAAATTGCACATTAATTATGTCCATGGAATAAAAAACAGGAATAGTCTCTGTAGGTGAAATTTTCAGCACTAATGTTCTATTGGCTGGCAAAAAATCGAGTTTTTATTGGATAGCTTCTCATTGCATAGTTATGGCGTAATAACATTGGTTCTTTTGCCTAAACTTTTCATTGATTAAAATTGTTCTGCTTTGATTAGCTACAATTTCTTTTATTTCATTGGTCCAAATTTTTAATTACCTAACAATTCATTACGTAACATTTGATCTCATTTAGTGTTTGATCAGTGACGTCACCAATTTGACAGTGGTATTTTTTCATTGTTTTTAACTATTTTTTCTTTTAAGTATTAACTTTTCCACTTTGCACTTTTGTAATATGATTTTAAAGAATTTCTATACGTTTATTGTTATGGTAGCCAAATGAAGTTTAATTATTTTTTGAAGTCAATTTTTTCTAATTGAAATTAACTTTTCAATGCTCAACAACAACAATATCAATAGTAAATAACAGAAAATAGCCTGAATAATGAACAACAGTGTGGCCCGTTTTTCCATTTTATATGCTGTTTTCTCATCCACCGGACAATCGTCACTGTGGGGAGTCCGCCTGAGCACCGCTGTTACATTTACCATGTTGGTGGTTAGTCCACCTTTGCACCCTTTCTTATCCTATATCTCAGTTTGTACGCCCTGCCTTCATATACCACCACGACGATTAGTTACAAGACGTAACTCAGAAATATCAGCCATCACGAAAATTAGCAACAAGCTAGGAAATCTTTGTTCTATCTGAGAACTTAAATACCATTTGAAAGAAATGTCAACCAATAGTTGGCTTCACTTGTCAGATAAATTACCTTCTTAGCTAACAATTAAATGAGATTTATGCCTAAGGCTCTTTTCTGTGTTTGTCAGATATTGTTCTGCAAAGCAGCTAATAAAGGCTATTCAAGTACAAAGAGAAAATCTACGAGTGATAAATTATCCACAACTGCAGTTGTCAGCCAAAACTAGCAGTGGTGATTGCTGAATTTTAGCATCGAAATATTTCTCTAATTTTAGCTTGACTCTTTTCTGAAAATGTTTCCAGTTTGAAATAGAATATTTTATCTTTAATCTTTCCAATGTTTCTTTTTCTCTCTTTCACCAGACATATTGTTTTTCTTGTTTTATTTAAATAAAATCTGCAAATTTATTTACAAATAAACACACACATTTATTGTATTAATTGTATTAAATTTATTTTTCAATATTTTAAGTAAAATGACAATGAGTTGATTTGGTAAAGCGTCCACAGCGCTGTTGAAATTCTAGACCAGCGTTACTACTGGGATAGTTTCAATTTCTGCCTGGGGCATTTCTATGGCATGATGGTGCTCAGAAATTAATAAGTTAACCTTCGGATGATTAAAGTGGGGTCAATTTTGGCCTGGCTTGCAGTTTTCTCTTCATTTTTTATTTGAACGCTGTCCAGCACTTCTGATGTATTCATTAGCTTTACTTTTGTGTATTTTCGACCTAACAGAGCCAAAAGAAGCAATGTGCACTCAGCGACAATTTCAACAGCGATGTGGATGTTTTCTCAAATCATTATAAATCAAAATACGCTCCCACGGTTTTCAGCTGAATTTGTTGCCTGTTTGAATTTGTCGTCTAGACTTGATGTAAACTTCCGGGTTATTGAATTTGTTTAGATTGGATGTAAACCTGGTAAAATTAATGTCAAAAATCGTTCAATCTCATCATAGAAGAATAAATCGCCGCCGCCATCAAGTCTGTGCAGAAGAAATCATCCCCAGGTCTCGACCGCATCAACACCGACGACTTCAAACGCATTGGCCTTCGATGCCTGCCAAAAGTATTCAACTGCTTCTTGCTGGGCAAAAGCATACCCTCGCACTACAATAATGGAAGACTATCCTGATTCCGAAGAGTATTATCGACGCTTTGCGGCCAGATGATAAACGACGAAGGTCCAAAAGACGGCAACTATGGAAGAAGCTTGAATGGAAAGCGAAGAGGAGCCGAAAACAAAGATTTCCAGTCCTTTATCTTCAAAGATCCCAAACGTGTGGCATCCAACTTTCTCCGCGGCCAGCTCCTCTGTGATGTAAGCTGCCAAGTCAAAATCAGAGGAAAATCATTCCGCAAATGACTAAGCAAGCGACCAAAATCAGACAGCACTCCTTTACGTTGTACATATTGTAATATTGTTCACATTTGTTTTTTTTTGTAAAATATAACTTTATGTATTTTATATTTGCTTGGTTCCGAAACGTGTTTAGCGAATATCAGGAAACTTTCCTTCCAAAATATTGCCTATTTATCAACGTAAATTTGAAGAAGTAATATTACAAAAGCAATTTATCACTTTAAATAATACGATAATCTATAATCAATAAAATGTGAAACTGCAAGGGATTTTAAAAGGAATTCTTAAAGCATGATTTTTAATGACCAATGTGCCATCGCTTTGACAACAACATAATCTAAAACATCACTACACTTTGCCCTATAACGTAAAATAGTCATCTTTCATTTTATGCTTAAAAATACATAGAGCAAATGTAAAGAAGTAAAATATGAAGCAAATATATGTAGTTTGGAATTGCTGAAATTAATCATCGTTAACGCAAACACAAGTTGTAACAAAGCATTCTACCATTAACTGAAAATTTCAGAACAACCATTAACCAATCACAGTTCAACGCTGAATAGCTAATGAAATAGCATATGTCATCAGCCAATTATTGATCAATGTAGAATAGCCTATCAGCGAACAGCCATTGAAAAAAAGAGGCTATAATCGAGCAGACAAGTTAAGAATAGACTAAATAATTTTCTTTATCGTGTAGTTTAATCGCCTTGATACGCAAATCTGCTCATTATTAGTACATAAAGGCCTACGCACATTCAGAGTAAACATATTTTTACAACCAGACCATATGCGACAAGAGTAATATTTAATCCTCATAAATACAAATCAACGATGTATTTATTTTTTTATGATTATTTTTATTTATATTTATATAATAATTTTAAATTAAGAAATATTTATGAAAACTGGAAAACTATTTTATTATATTCAAACTTGAGCATCACATTATGTGTCACCAGAGCAGCGTCCTTGGTAGCAGATGGTCGGTATTGCAGATGACGGCTTGGTTTGTTTCCTGCTTGTATGAAGTGTTTGCTAAATTTTTTTCCGGACAGAGTTCGATACTTTTTTCTCTTTTTCGTGTTTATATTGAAAATTTCTGGGAGTTTTGTTTTTATGCTTTTATTTATATCCTTTAGCGTGGAACTTGGTTGAAAATGGTGATTTAGTTTTTTGTCACTTACCCATTTTAGGTTTTTGGATTAATATCATTGTTTAAATCATTTATTAAGTGAATTTATTTAAATTTCATCGACTGCGAAGAGCAATTCTGTGCAATTTTTTATTGCATTTTACATTCCGCATCGACAGTTTCATTTTCTTCTTTTCAAACTCATCTATACACTTTGATTGTTGTTTGGTGGCGGGTTTTTTTTTAAATTTGTTTAATGTTTGTCGAAAATGCGTGGTTGTGATCACATTGGAATTATGTTTCTTTTCTTTTTTTGTTACTTGAATAACTGTGCTGTTAGCAGTTGGGGACGATCGTTAGCTTAGTGCGCTTATCGTTGAGCTTTGGCTAATTAAACGCAGGTTTGTGCGAGCGAATTAACATATGCAGTTGAATTTCGGCCGTCGCTTATAACCTTGACCTTGTTTTTTGAATACTTTTTTTTAAGCTTCTTGTGTTTTTATTTTAGTTCTGATCCTGCGAACGAAAATGAGTCACATACCACAAGTTCCGTATGTGAGTGATCAAGTTCAGATGCCAGTGATGGGTCCAAAGGATCAGCAGACCTTAGCTTGGGCCCATCAGAATTACATCATCGACTCTGGTATCCAATCTGCTGGCGTGAACACGTACGCGTCGTCGACAGTGTCGGCAGTATCAGCAGTGAGCAATTTTATTGAAGAATATGGCGATCCGTACACACCAGGCTATACGCGCGAACAAATAGACGGTATGAAGGATGTTTTTGTTAATTGTTTATTATTAATTAAATTTATTCAGGCATAAATGCTGAATACGAAGCGACTCGGTCTCAGCGAATCCGCGTAACGATGTTTCCGGAAACGATTGAAGATCCGAAAGATTTAAGCACTTCCCAGTATGATTTCGGTCCGATGACTACTAATGTGCAACGCTTGGCCGAACCGAGTCAAATGTTGAAAACGGCCGTTGTGAATATCATAAATTATCACGATGATGCAGAATTGACGGCAAAAGCGATTCCTGAATTGATCAAACTCCTTAGCGATGTCGATCAGGTTTTTATTGATAATTTAATCTAACTGCAATATTTTATACCGATCCCTTATACAGTAATTATTTTATTTTTTGCTGTTTTTTAAATGGGGAGTAATGGTGTAAAGTTGTAAAACTGAACGGATAGAAAAATGTTTGACGATGTGTGAAGTTCAGGTTTAATTGTTCAATTTGTAGGTTGTTGTTCAACAAGCCGCTATGGTAATTCACCACCTCAGTAAACGTGATGCCGAATTGATGGCACTGGCGAAAAGTACAGATTTGGTATCAGCGATCATCAATGCGATGAATTTGAATGCTGATCCAGAGTTGACGAAATATGCAGCTGGAATTCTTTATAACATTTCCAGACACTATGCAGGCTTGTTGGCAATTTTTCAGTCTGGTGGCATTCCCGCATTAGTGCGTTTGTTGGGGTAAAGCAGTTTATTGTTTTGTTTTTAATATTTTATTAAAAAATGAATTTTCTTTTTTGACTTTATTATTATTATTATTATTGTATAATTATAGATCACCAATTGATTCAGTTGTGTTTTACGCTATCACTACGTTGCACAATTTGTTGTTGCACCAACAAGGTTCCAAGGATGAAGTTCGTCGATCAGGAGGTGTACCGAAGATGGTCGCGTTGTTGCAAAAGCCAATACCGAAATTTCTTGCAATTGTCACCGATTGTTTGCAAAATTTAGCATACAAGCATGCAGAGACGAAGGTGAGTGGAAATTCGACGTGAACAATATTTTTCTTTTTGCAATAAACCAGAGTATTGAATATTCAATTGCTGCAGTTGGTGATTCTTGCATCTGACGGTCCGCGGCAGCTTGTGCGTATTGTTCAAAGTTACGACTATGAAAAGTTGTTGTGGACAACGTCACGTTTGTTGAAAGTGTTGAGTGTATGTCCGCAAAACAAGCCGGCCATCATTCAAGCAGGTTAGCAAAGTTTGTTCTTCTTTTTTGGTATATATATATATATATATATATATATAACTGGATAAAGCGTAGATATAAATAAATACAAGTTCTGTTTGTTTGTTTGTTTATTTTTAATTTTTGTAGGTTGCATGCAAGTGTTGGGTCAGAGACTTGCGCATCCGTCTCAGCGCTTGATAAGAAGCTGTTTGGATTGTCTGCGTAATTTGTCTGACGAAGCAACGAAAGAAGAGAATGTCGAAGATTTGTTGAGACATTTAATCCAACTGCTCGGCTCTAGCGATATGCAAGTGGTTGCTTGTTGTGTGGACATTCTCTCCAATTTGACTTGCAATAATCAACGCAACAAGGTAAAGAAAGGGATTAAATTTTTCATTGCCGCTTGTTCAATCCACAGTTACACACCATGATCTTGGTGACCGTTTCAGATGACCGTCTGCCGTAACATGGGCATTGAAGCGTTGATCCGCACGTTGCAACAGTGTGCAACGCTGTTCGAAATTGTGGAATCGGCCCTGTGCACACTTCGCCATTTGACATGCCGTCACCCGGATGTCGAGGCGTCGTTGAATTCTGTCCGTCTCAATTACGGCATTCCGCTAATTTGCAGCTTTGTCAACTTCCACTCTCAGCCGTTGCCAGTGATCAAAGCAGCTTTGGGTTTGTTGCGCAATTTGGGCTCAAATCCGGCCAATTTGGCCGCCTTCCGAGAACAAGCGGTCGTAAACAACGTCTGCATGTACTTCATACACTCTTTCCAACAAGTCCAACAAGCGCAACAGGCGAAAGCCGATCCGCCGATCATCGACGGCGTCAGCAGCATGGACATTGTGGAATGCACCATGGCCACTTTGCACATGCTGTCCAAAGACGCGCTGAATCGTAACGTAATGCGACAGATGAATATCATTCCAATTCTTGTTCAGGTAGGTACTAGCTCATATATATATATACATATTTGTGTTTGCAAGTATTTAATACATTCGAACTTGGTTAAATGCACGTGCAATTTGTCAAGAATTTCCATACACTTATCCAAAGTTGGGAATTATGCAGAGTAATTGAAAGGAGCAATAACTTTACATATATAAATAGGTTTAATGCAAAAATATGTTCATTTATCTTAAGTAAAATAGTCGGAAATGTAGGTTTGAATTATATTTTGTGGCACCAGCGTTACTAGCTGCTCTTCAATTCGGTCTAGGTTTGTCTGATTTATGTTGTTTTCGTGAAAATATGACCGAATTGTTGCCAAATCTGCGACAGCTTCCTTGTGAGTAACTTCCTTGGAAAGCAGTAGCTGTTTTGACTTTGGGCTTGTTCACGTTGTCTGTAATAGGCGTACTTATTCTGATATAGCGAACAATAAACTTTGCCAACTATCAATAGTTGTTATGGCTGATAATAAACGTAAAGCAGCAATGAACGCACCTACTGTGCACTTAAGGACTATATATTGCGAACAGTAAATCCCGTGGACCTCAGCAAAATGATGCACTTATAACCAAGTTCGACTTTCCTTTAATTTTTTTTTCATCACCATAAATATTGCTGTTCTGTTCTAGTTGCTGTACTTTGAAGTGGAACACATCCAATTGGTCGCGTCTGGCACATTGTCAGAATTGTCCAACGAAATGGAAGGCGTGCACATGATTGAACAGTGCGGTGCCATGCCTCCACTGACAGAGTTGCTTCATTCTAAAAATGAAAGCATTTGTATGTTTTAATTTTTTAACTTTTTATTTTACCATTTCGTCACAACATTATATTATGTTGTGTGTATGTAAGAAAGACAAAAAAATTGTCAAGCATCTTTTTTAAGCCACTTATGCTGGCATCACGTTGCATCGTATGAACGCTGACAAGCCAGTTGAATATCGCAAACGTCTCAGTGTTGAATTGACCAGCTCGTTATTGCTCGATGATGGTAGTGCAGCTTGGGTTCAGGTTAGTTTGTTGATGTTAATGGTGATTTTGCATTATAACTTGGTTATTATTATTTATATTATTTTGCCTTTTTTACAGGATACAGGTCCCGAATCATGTGTATTATCGGACGACTTCAGTGATATGCTTTATCAAGGTGAGTTTGTTGACATTCTATTAAGCTTTTGAGGAAAAAATGTAATAATATCGAATTCACTGATTGCTCTGTCCAGGCGCATATGACAACGCGATGAGTTATGATCAGATGCATGTGAACAGTCCGGCAGCGGTTGGAGTCGGTTGGGATCCGATAGATACTGGCATGATGGGTCAGCCGTACGCAACAATGCCAGTTGGCATGGGTCTTGTATCTCAGCCAGTACCACCACAGCATTATCCTGGACAACCACCACCAACAGTTAACGCCTGGTATGATACAGATTTGTGAAAAACACAATGCCTGACCTACCGAACAAAATAAAGCTGACCTTTATCTAGCACTGTGGCGATGATTTCTACAATAACACTCATTCATATTCCATACTGTATACAGTGCATTCAAAACATTTAATTTATTCAATATTACCATTATTCATTCATCAAGTTGACAGTTATCAGTTTATATATACATATATATATATAATATGCATTCTATGGATAATAAGAAACTTATTGCTAAACAAATAAAAAAATAATTGTTCATTGAAGTGTGTTTTTATATTACATTTTAAAATGAGTTTTTATGCAGCATGTATATTTGCTTTTTTTATATTGCAGGGTTTTTTAAATTAAATTTTTTGTAGGCTATTTTGTTCGCAGAAAATTTTTTCTTCTGATGTGAAACAGTAACTATTTTCTTTAATAATTGTATATTCATGAACAATCCGAATATTTAAAATTTATGTTTAGGGCGAAGTAAATATTTTTTAATAGTACGAGCTTGAATTTGCTGGAGCTTTTTGTTTTTATCCGTATTGTTTTGAAAATTCTCTTTTCACATAATTGTTCGAATGCTTTTCATCAATAATATTCACGTTTTGCTCCTCTGATGATGATCAAAAATAACTGATCTCATGTTTTCAGAAATATTGATTTTTTAATAGCATCGTTGTAATAATCCTGAAGTAACACAAAATTTTTACACTATTTTTATATTTTGCAACATTAAAACTTAAGTTTAAAAAATAATTATTTTGATAATAATAAAATATTTGACGTACTTTGTTTTCTTATTTAACAAGTTGTAATTTCAGGTGAATTGAATTTTTGTTCATATCAATCGATCTCAGCACAATGTAAGCAAACGGAAGTAAATTGTTCAATGTCACAAGCATCTGAAAACGCAAAAAATATAAGTAAAAACTAATATTGTACTAACAACAGCAACAAAAATAAAACTAATTTATTTACATTAAAAATAAATTTAGGTAATAAGAAATTTAAATTTTAAAATAAAGAACAGTTGCTATAATTTGAAAAATTTCCTAACTGAAATAGTTCATTTAGAAATGGCCATCAATCAAAATAAATTATTACTATATTCTGCATTTCACTAGGACATCTTTTGAAAAGTAGAACTGATAGATAACCTCGACAAAAAGCAACTTTAGCTTGTAGTAGCTAAATACCAGTTGCTAATATTTTCTTAAATTTTCCAAATCATGCGTTTTTTTCTTTTTTGTGTGAAAGTTATCATCGATTAAAAATAAATAACTTTGCCTTTCAATAAATAGTACGTTTCTTGAAAAGAAAATAGAAACATCAAGTCTTTATTTCTTTCAAATTAAAAATAGAACTTGTAGAATATTTTGAAATTTTGCATTCATTCTGAAAAATTTTGAAAAATACTGCCAAATATATTCTAGAGGCAATTTCAATTATTTCAAATTATATTCAAATCATTATTGGCCTATCAGTCATAATCATGAGATAAATCTTGAGATAAGCTGCAGCCCGCAGGAAATTTCAGTTTTGGCGAATAAAAATTTAATTATTCTGATGGCCAAGAAAATTACTAATTTATAGAATCCATTAGAGGACTAAATGAAAACTTTGAAGATTTTGAAGTCTTAAATTAGGAAATTAAATTGGGAACTTTATATGATTGATCAAACAATGCCAAATCAAGTTAACAGGTAAGATTTTCTTTGTAAAACAATTTGTGCTGATTAGCAAAATCAAAATTCTCTAAATTGTATCACTTTTTTTCTCAGTTGAAGCATTCCATTCAACATGTTTATACTTGCTCAATCGCATTTGCAGTAATGTTGACAGCAATAATACGACAGTAATTTTTATAATTCATAAACAATTTTTATAATAATTCTTCATATTTATATTTTAAATATAGCAGTATCATGAGCACAACAAATTTTGAATGCTGCACAAATTTAATAAAGCGTTGTTATATAGGATGCAGTCAACTTCATTGAGAAATTGGCCACAGAGCGGCAACGAGCAAACAAAGTAAACAAGCTACAAGGTAAATCGTTTGCTGTGATAATACAGCTAAACTACGAAAACAAGTTGCAACATAACAACACTATCACATTACACACAACAAACAAATAATGGCAAAGTTCAACAAAATGCAAAAAATGCAGGATTAAACAAAGTAAACAATTACCAACATACAGAAGCACATCATAAAAACTACACATCATAAAAATTAATGTTTTTATTTGTATTATGGAACAAACAACCCGCCCTATTACTGTTCAGCTTATAGATATAAATATAGGAGACTTTCGGACAAACTTAGTCGCTTACCCGGGACAATTCCAATTCCCAATATTCAAAAAATAAGAGCGTCTGTGCCCGTATCACCTAGCCGCCACCAACCATAATGTAAAAAAAATAAAATTTTCTGGCATTTATATGAAGTGTCACTATTATAATAATTTTATAAGAACACAAAGCTAAAATGATACAAGCCTTGTGAACTGGTCATGCTGGTAAACGATTGCAAACTGATAAAAAATCAGTGCAAACGTGATAAATTAACTATAGCAAATCAGGTACAGAAACAATCGCGAACATTAATACAATTATTTAACGTTTTACATTGCAACACCATTAAACAACAATAATCATTAAACAATTAAACAACATTAATTGAACTATTAAACATTAAGCAATAAACATTAAACAAACCATTTTCCTTTATTACTACTAATGGATTACTGTAGCGCTACAGTATTTCTAGAAAACATTTCGAAGAGTGGACCAGATTTTGTTTGATAATTGTTCACCTGTTATTCAAATGTCGTTTTGAATATTTACTTGCAAGTTTCTTTACGTGAAAGTGATTGTCGTCAGAGGGTGATTGTTTGGAAAAGATTCTTTCGCTTGTATATGATTGAAATGGTGTGTTTGGTGAAAGAATTATTAATTAAAATGTGCAATAGCGTTGCAGTACAAGCTCTTCTAATTGATGGTAGATGTTTTTGAAATTGGAAACGTCACTGCCAGCTTATAATGTGAATTACCTTGAAGCACGGTCAACAGACACTGAAAAAGCTTAATTTTGAACAGTCGATAGCGCAATGAAAGTGTGCGAAAATCATTGTTCAAAGTTGCAGGATTGTTTTGATGATGCTTGCCTTCTAACCTGGATATGATGGGTACGTGTTTCTGGTGTAAATATGGCATTGAAGAATCCCAATTTTTATTCTTCTCAGTAGTCATAATGCCGATTACACGATTTTCGCTCCCCGACAGTTGAATTGGAATGTTGTTGAAATACGTATTCGCAAAATGAAAAAGTAAGCTCTTATGGAAGTTTGTTCTGTTGGTGTTGATGGTGTAAATCATTTTTTGACTTCGCATGTGAAGGCGTGAACCTAATTTTTCCATGCTGTTACTGGTTTCTGTTTGAATGTCTGACATTTCATTGCCATATTATGCAGTAAAATGAAAGAACAAAACTGTGTGGAGCATAACGTTCTCAGACCGTTCTCAAATGTGGAATGGTTAAACGAGGCGTTTTGATTCGAAGTGAAATCATTCATTAACCATGTCCAGTATTTGACGTTTGAAATAGAGCTGGTGGACTAAGCGTTACGTCCTGAACGTGAGGTGCTCGGCTGTTAGTTGGTCTATAAATATTGTTACGGTTGAAAATTAGCAGGCAGCTTAAACCTGGCAAGGACATTATATTTTTAAAACGAAGTATTGAAATGGACGATTACTGGTGTTGATGCTATGTGATTTCTGCCCAGTGGTCTGAACGACAGATAGAAGAAATTCAGTGATGCGCCAGTATACCCCTGAGAGTAACGATGGCTTTTTTGTCAAATGGAAATCAGTGAAGAAAAACGCAATACTGGAATCTTCTGTTCCTATTCACGTGTGGCGTCTCATCTTTTTGAATGCCAGGCTCTTTGTGATGTAAGCTGCTGTATCAGATATTCAGAGAAAGCGCTGTGAAACTGGTTGAGTAATCAATCCCAGCCGGATTGTGGATTCTTCTCCGTCAGCAGCCCTGCACTGTCCCTTAATAATACGTGCCGCAGACTAATTTGTCTCGGTAATTTTTGGATGATATTTTTTCAATTTAAGCGCAGGAAAGCCCTAGAACTGTCGCTGACGCTACTAGGCAAGCTTCGGTAAGCGATGAAAATATTACTATTTCATTGATTTATTACCCCGGCCCTTTCAAATACCCTAAGCTCTATTACCATTAATTCAATGAATTATACTGCTCCCAATTTCCCCGGAAGAAGGATCCACCGCAGGTGATATGGATAAAAGAAAAATCGATGCAACCCAGTTAGCAAGTTTTTAATTGTCAAAGCGACGAAAAGTAATAAGAAAATATGATTTTGACTATTTAAAATTTGGATTTGCGTGGAATAGTGACCATGAAGATCGACGTCCTCCGTGTGTTATTTGCTATGCAATTCTGGCAAATGAAAGCATGCGACCAAATAAATTACTTCGACATATTGAGACAAAGCACATGGATCTCAAAAACAAGCCACTTCAATTTTTTGAAAGCAAACTAAAGGAATTGAATGCTTCGCAATGTGTACTTCCTCATTTCACCAATATTAATGAAAAAGCCATGCATGCTTCATATCTCATTAGCTTGCGAATTCCAAAGTCTGGTAAGCTTCACACAATTGGCGAATCATTAATACTCCCATCGATAAAAGATGCTGTTGGAGTTATGTTTGGTGACACGTGCTTGAAAGAGATCGAAGTAATTCCACTTTCTGACGACAGAGTTGCACGCAGAATCGAAGATATGTCCAAATGGGTGGACGGTCAGCTTATTAACACGCTTAAGAGAAGTAAATTTTTTTCCCTGCAGCTGGGCGAGTCAACGGATATACAAAATTTATCCCAATTGATTGTCTTTATCCATTTTGAATGGAACAGTGAGCAGCATGAGAATATACTGTTTTGTGAACCAATTATTCAGGGTATTAGTGAGGAAATATTTGAGACTCTTGACGCTCATATAAAATCGAAGGAGCTGAACTGGAGGAATTCTGTTGGTATATCGACTGATGGTGCACGGGCAATGTGTGGCAAGAACAGTGGTGTTGTGACACGCGTTCATAAACAAAGTCCTAATGCTTCATGGACTCACTGCAGCCTTAATAGAGAAGCATTAGTATCTAAAACTATATCAGACGATTTGAAAAATGTTTTAATCCGTGAAAATCATCAACTTTATGAAGAGTAAGCCGTTGCAGTCTCGCTTGTTTGAAAAACTGTGCGAACAGATGGGAAGCTGCCATAAATCCCATCCTTTGCATTCTGAAGTACGTTGGCTGTCAAGGGGCAAAGTGTTAACAAGATTTGTTGAACTCCGCGAAGAAGTCGCAGTATTTCTGGAAAGACAAAATGATTACTCGAAAGTTTTTGCGCGATGAGAAATTCGTTCTGAAGCTCACTTATTTGGCAGACATATTTTCAGTACATGATAAGATTCGAGGTTATACGAAAACTTTATTTATGGAAAAAAATGTTGAAGACGGAAATTATTACTGTTTCGAGACATTAGCAACTTTTATTGTCGAAGAAGAAGTAACTCTATCTGAGGACTTAATCTCTATGATAGCTGCACATCCAGAGTCGTTGAAAGAAAGTTTTGATTATTATTTCAGTGAAGAAATGAAATTATCTGGATTGGGAATCCGTTTCAGAGTGTTGTTGTGGCTACCGGCATATCGACGAAGGCAGATGAATAATTAATCGATTTGTCTGAAGATTGTTCGTTAAAAATGAGTTTTGATCGTAAAAGATTAATACAGTTTTGGCTCTCAGTTGAAAACACATATCCAACTCCTTCCACCGCAGGATTAAAAATGCTGCTTCCTTTTACTACTTCGTACATGTGCGAAATTGGATTTTCAGCAATGATTGGAATTCAGAGCAAATTTTGAAATAAGCTACAATTATCCAATATCTTGAGTCTGAAACTAACGCGTGTTTACTGTGGACGTCAAAGAAGTCATCAATCAAAACAGAACGCAAGCCCATTGTTCGCATACACTTTATTATGCATTTGACTAATACACTTATACATTATAATTAGGTGTATTCATTAAAAAATTTAAAAGTATTAAACTCATATTGTTTATTTAACCCCCTCTGGTTTTTAAAATATGCATTGCAAGCCGGTGGTTCGCGAAAAATTACCGTTTTCGAAAGTGGATCGCGTCCCAGAAAAGTTTGAGAACCACTACTCTAATAGACGTTGTTGTGAGCATGCTTACTGTGTTGGTGCGCGCTTCAGATGGTCATATCCCTAGTCCAACTAACAAGCGTACTCACCGGACACGTACGGACTTTTTTTTATCAAATGGTAAATGGTATATCCTTCATCAGCGCACCTGTCTACATATGTAGACAAACAATGTTTGGAACAGTTCTGTGATTTAAATAAAAATAATTAGCCTTATTTATTCCAAATCTATCGATAAATTTTTATGCTCTATCTCCACAGCTAATTTTTTTGATCTATAACGTTTTTAAACTGTTGTTCCATGTTTACTGTTCATATTTCGGGCACCTGTCTACATATGTAGGCACATAACACTTTCTCTTTTTATGATGATTGTATTGAAATAATCGATATGTTAGCAGTAGCTAAAATGCTCTGAGATTACCACATTGATCATTATTGAATGTGGTCCATGTTTGTGCGCTTTAGGGAATCTAGGATAAAGTTTCTTTGGATAATATAGAGTAGATTAGCAAACAGTGTGCCATCGCAAAAGATAAATACAGTATGCTTCATGAGTGTCCGCCACACTCTGAGACCTTCTTGATGTTTGTCTAAGAGTCACTGCTATTAGCTGAATATGTGACAAAAGACAAACCGCCAGTTGCTTATGGCAGCTAAAAGAACTGGGTGAGCGATATCCATTTGCAGCTATTTATTGCTAAAGATAATCGGTTGTGACGAACTTGTGATGGCCACTTTTGCATTTGACCATACGTATTGACCATTTGACCAGCAGAGTACGGTGTGAAGATCAACTGGATAAGTGACGCAGAAAATGGTTATGCTCTGAAAAATTTGTTATATACTGGCAGAAGTGTTGAAAAACGCCAAATTGGTCTAGCAACACCATTGTTGAGCAATTGGCACAGCCATTTGTGAACTCTAACATAAATGTTTTTATGGACCATTATTTTACATCACATTTCACCGTGCAATATCTTCTTGAGCATGGTCTTACAGCTATTGGTACAGTCTTTGCACATCGCCATGATGCTCCAGCATGTTTGCGTAAAGCTGCACGACGTGATCTTTACTCGACATTAGCATGTTCATGAGCACAACAAAAAAGTAACGATGATCAGCTACGTGCCAAGCAAGAACAGGAATGTTCTTCTGATGACTTCATGACACGCAACGTTGAAAATAGACAACCAGAGAGATGATAAAAAATCAAATATCATCAGTGACTATTATCTTGGCAAAGGAGGCGTCGATAGCATGGATGCAAGAATAGAAGATTTTTGCTGTAAAAGAAAGACCAACAGATACACCATGCTGATGTTGTACCTCATCACAGACGTGTGCATCAACAGCGCCTATTTATTAATGAGCTACAACCAAAGCTATCAGAAAATAATGAAACGTTTCATGAAAGAGCTTTCAGCTCTGCCGGCCAAGCAGTACATTGAAGCCATGTATCAAAATCCAAAAATCTATCCTCAGACTAGAGATGCCTTTATCCGTTGCGGACTGACACCGAAAACAGGAACGGCGGAAAGATCAGTTATAAAAAGACGAAATCCATCATAAGGTTAAGAGCAGGGATGGAGAAAATCAACTCAAAGACATTGTCATGCATGCCATAAATGTATATATAGCAGCCATAAAGTTATTGAAATATCGCGTAGCGCATGCAATGAATAAAATGTATGACCTATTCGTGAAATACTCATTACTTCCTGAAGAGTTAATCAGTTCAACATAAAGTGCAATGATAAAACTTGACGAAAGTCGAAGTGTCTACACATGTAGATTGAAGATATAAAATTTCCCGTCAGGATGAGGGTTAATCACAGAGATGGTAAGTGGAAGCACTTAATAAAACGTTCTGCCTACTGCTGCAAAAGACATTCCACCGTTCACTTTATCAAGCAGCTTTACTTGCTCCTCAATATTCATGACTTTTTTGTCACTTTAAACCATTCCAGAGACAGAAGTTCTTTTAGGATCCATAACAAACAGAAAGACGGTAACAGTAAATAGAAAAACCAAAGCTCAGTATATAACAACAACAATTGCTTAGTACATGAACAAAATGCAGGCACAAGCCATTTTATGTGACTATAGTAGCTTCATGCATTACATATTTACTCAAATTTTGCGTTATTCTCACGCTGTGTTGGACTGTGCTAACACGGAAGCGCACGTTCTGCACTTCCAGGCATGCTGCTGCCGTAAAGCAACTTCCCGTTCGCAGCGCCTCTTTTCGTCTCTCCCTAATGTTTTTATCTTTTTTATTTTAGCATTAGTAGCGCTTAGTTAGCCTCCCATTTTGGTTAAGTAGTTAACACTACTGTTATGATGTGGAACCTCATAGTCGGAAACAACCTTGCACTGAACCTGCAGATCCACAGTATGCATACACAATAGATTCTAAAAATAGGATTTAGAATTTGGAGTTTTTTCAATCAGGTTGAAGGCCGACTGTACAATGTTTTATTTTACAACAGAAAACAAAACTATTTAAATTACAGTATGTACAACGTATACAAAGATACAATACAATAATAATGAAAAATGTTGAAAACTTCTAATTCAAAATTTGGGGAGATTATGCAACAGCAATCGACTAATAATATAAATTAAAAAAACATGGATTGCTTGTGATATCACAGTGATAATGTGCTTCGTTAAGCTATTCCTTTTATATTTGTTCACAACCAGTATTTATCATCATGATTTGTACAATTGAGCGTGTAGCATCTTAATATATTAATTGTATTTGGTTCCTTCGGGGTGATACAAACTGAATTCCATCATTGCCAAACCCCATCACTAAGAAATGCCAAAGGCGAAACACAAGAGAAAACACGGGAAAATGGATTAAACGGTCTTGAATTCCGTTTTAAATAGCCCTTTCCAACATTTCGTTTTGATTTCTCATCTTATCTATAATTGAAGATCAACTTGGGATATTGGTGGTGCCGTCAATTACTCATTGCTGATGCCAACAAAAGGAAACGGATAATTCACAAATGGTGCACAAATGCTGACGATATCAAGCAATGTTATGTCGATTGCCTCGTGAAATGAAGAAGCTTCAACAACTTTTCTGCTTGTGCATTCATCAAAGTGCTTTACTTTTATTACTCCGCGTTCATAAATACTGTTCAAAGGAATGTCAACCAACAGTTGCTTCGCTCGTCAGGTTAAATTACGTTTCAGCTAGCAATTATACGAGATTGATACATCAGATGCTTTTCCATTTGTCAGAAATTGTTCTGATGAGTAGCTAAAGGCGATTTTACTACTATGGGAAAGTCTACAAGTGATAAATTGTTCACAGCTTCAGTTTTGAGTTAAAACTGGGACAGGCAACTGCTAATTTGTTAGCATTGAAATACTTTTTTAACTTTAGCGTGACTGTTCTTTGAAAATGTTTCTGCTTTGCAAAAGAATTTTATCTTTAATCTTTCTAATGTTTCTTTTGCTCCCGTTCACCACAGCTGTTGTTTTTCTTGTTATATTTTATTTAAATAAATAATACGATTATGGAATTTTGTTTAAAATAAACATCCGTGGTTATACATTCATTTTGTGTAAATTGTATTAAATTTGTTTTTCAATATTTAAAGTAAACCGACTACTGGGTTGACTGAACATTCAAGTTGCAATTATTGTATTACGATGGTTCAACATTCCAGATAAAAAAATATCTGTTGCATTTCAAAATCATTTTACCAAACAAAACTGAAAGCAAAGAAAATTATGTTTCATCTCAAGTTCACTCCATCATGGGTGTCCGTTATCTTGCTCTAGCACCGCATATGCTTTGCCAAAGTATGATCATTGTTAATTAACCTGGTCATCAGCCAAGGAGCATAAATTGGTCTGTCGTGTGCTGCCAAAACATTTATTCCCGTAGTTCGCAGTGAATAATAACTGCGTAATATCAAAGGGTTCGCTATCTGGGTCAAACAGTAAGTTCATTTGAGAAAGCATTTGTCTGCAGCTGGATGGTTCAATTCGGTCCCACTTTTCACCGCATTTTCTTATTGCTCGTTGACCGCGCTATTTTATTGGACTGTCATGTCGTTGTCTTATTGGTTTTCCTTGTCTAATTGCTCATTGATTCAAACCTTTCACTTGTGATTAGCTGTAATATTTTTTCATTTCATTAGTTCAAATATTCCATTTAGGATTACGTAATTATAATAGTAGTGACGTAACATTAATAATGGAAATATTTTTATTCCAAAATTTTATTGTCTGTTTGAAGTTTTATCATTCATTGAAATTTTGTTTTTTAAATATATTATTTGTGGTGAAGTTTCTACTTTTCAGTGAGCAGCATTATCGAAAATTATTTTCATCATTGTTCTATATTTCATTGTACCACAGTGACGAACACGGGAAAAACAACGCTAAAAATAATAAGTTAAATAGTGATTTTTATTTTTATTTATTGAACAACAAGAGTAATAAACAATCTATCAGTGAACGGCATTAACAAAGTGGAAACGACGAAAACGGAAAAAACTAAATAATTTCAATGAATACAATTTCAAAAAACAATACAATACAATGAAATAAAATATAAATACAATACAATACAATACAACAGAATGGAATACAAATATAATACAAACCACCACTTGGAAGGCGGCATTAAATCGGCTCTGGCGTTATGTACATTAAAGTTTCAAGGAACCGCTCCAGCGTACGTCTACCATTGGTGTATTCACCCGTATACTGTGCAATTTGTGGTTTGAAATCAAACTTTTTTTTACAATATTTCATATTCACAAAAATTATGCAATAAAGCACAATTTTAGGCAGACAAATAAGTTAAAATGTAATAAAAAAAATTGACTACATTTTTGAAAATTGAAATGAAAAATGTCAAATATAAATATAGGTCCATAGTATACAAAGCACCAGGGCAGGCTAACGGCAAAATTATTGTAGCAGGAGCTGCAGGAAATTGGCAGGATGGAGCAGTAGCAATCACCGCCGCCAACGGTCATTCATTTGCTAAGGCATTAGAACACGTCGTAGGAAACGATGGTGCAATAAAATTTCTTGCATACAACAATGTCCCACCTAGAGTTCCTAAAGTGAAAACAAAATCGAACAGCAAAGGTTATCTAAACACATCATGATAATTTATTAAATCTTTGTTGAAATGCAAAATAAAAATTTGTATTTTTATTGCATGAGTAATCATTTTATCTACCAATTCAGATGCCGCAGGCGTGGATTGTGCATACTGTATGAGGATTTCCCATTCCAAAAACAGCTTACACTTGGCCAGCAGCTGAGATTGCAAAAGGACATTTACTACTTTGTCTAACCATCTCTGAATCTCAAATAAATGCCATAGGTTTGTACTTCCATAACTGAAATAATTACGCTCATATGTGACAGTTTTCCTTTTCAAAAGTAACAACATTAATGATTAAATTATTAATACAAGG
>JYDO01000185.1:0-82521 GCA_001447755.1 Trichinella papuae | reverse complement strand
TTTGCTAAAACTGTGTACGCAATTTTAAATGTGTTGTTCTGTACAGAGTACTGTATTATACAATACGTGGATACCCATGTACACATTGCGAAAGAACTGTATGTGATGGGAAAAATTCATTAGCATTTTTGAAATCTGCATAGCAAAATTATTAAAAATCAATCATAATTTAGTAAACCCCAGAAAAAAAGTTTCAATTTGTTGACCTGTGTAATTAACCGAAACTATAAAACAAGTAATACAGCTTACTTCGAATCTTCTTGTCGAATAAATTCAATAACTATGTCCTTCTCTGGTTGAATTTGGAGCATTTTCAGTAAAAGACAAAGAAATGGAGTTGGTTTTATGTTTCCGCCATAAACACCACCAACAAATCGCAATTCCATCCCTCTGTCAACCAGCAGCTCAGCTATAAATTAAATATACAATTTATGTCATTCATTGTTGCAAAAAATTCAAAATTTTGAAAAGAAATCACTGATACACAATAAATAAACAAAATAATTTTCATCAGAAAGTTTTCGATGATGCACACTAAAGAATTCACGTTTAACATTAACACTACAGCATAAAATAAAAGTAGAAACAGAATTCACATTCTACTTACATGGTAGACATATATTATTTATCACAAACTTATAATTATATGTCACCAACACTTTCAGAAAAGATAATTTCACAACATTCATGTAATTTATACTAAGAGTTAATGTATTACCAGACAATGCAAAGCACTCTTCTTTCCAGTAACGAGAATCATAAATGCGAGAACGAGTTACTTTCTCAATGAGATACTGCGGATTTGTTCCTTTTAATGAAGCCGCATCTTTAACAGTTCGATTTGCCATTCTGTGTATGCAATTAAAAATTAAGTCAGATTCTATGAAGTAAATTTACTGTTCCAAAATGGAATATACAAGTCTACAGCAAAAAATAAATGAAAATTAAGTTACTAATTACAGTACTTAACACATTACCGTATACCTCACAAAAAGAAAAAAAACAGCGCGTAATCTCTGTAGTAATGTAAAAAGTAACAAAAATACATTTTAGTTTAGATAATGAACTGATATATATATCATGCTATTTTGGTGCCGAATTAATTCAGCTAGAAACGAATTGCAATAACAAAATACACCCAAAATTGAAAATTTTAACCAAACAACGACACAAACAACAATTATCAATAGTGATGCAATAGTTTTGTCCTTAATAGTCACTTATTCTCTATTTCTGCAGTACAGCAAAAACAAAAACAAATAAATCTAATAGAATTTTTCTCTTTCACAAATTAAGTAGAACACTATGATTAAAATTACAAAAAACATTTGGCAAATTGCTTCCTCCTATGATAAGACTAATTTTACAAACAAAAAATAAGAACATGAAATCAAAAAGACATTTAAAGAAATAACTTTTAAAACCAAGTATAGACTTTGAAAACAAAAACGATAAATAAATATTCAGAGAGATGCTATCGATTTACATTTTGCGACGTGAGGCGTAAAATAAAAGATCTTCAACATGATATAATGCAATTTTACTAGACGTTATAAAAAAAATATTTCAGAAGCATTGCAACAAAAAATGCAATCACTAATACAAATTTATTGCGAAACAACCACAACCAATTCAATAGCTGAGAACACATATCAAATTATTCAAATTTTTAACGCTAACTACGGTTAATTAATAGCATCAAAAACCTCCACGAAGGCGCAACACCAAATGCAAAGTGCTTTCTTTCTGGATATTGTAGTCGGATAACGTACGACCATCTTCCAGCTGTTTCCCTAAATTAGAACAATAGTAAAACTACAACACATATATATAATTAATGATAAACGTTACCAGCAAATATCAATCGTTGCTGATCAGGCGGAATGCCTTCTTTATCTTGAATTTTACCTTTCACATTTTCAATTGTATCAGATGGCTCTACTTCCAATGTGATTGTTTTTCCAGTTAATGTTTTCACAAAAATCTGCATACCGCCACGTAAACGCAGCACCAAATGCAAAGTACTTTCTTTCTGAATGTTGTAATCAGACAATGTACGACCATCTTCCAGTTGTTTCCCTAAATCATAAAAGCGGTATAATTACAACATATACGTATAATTTAATGATAAACGTTACCAGCAAATATCAATCGTTGCTGATCAGGCGGAATGCCTTCCTTATCTTGAATTTTACCCTTCACATTTTCAATTGTATCAGATGGCTCTACTTCCAATGTGATTGTTTTTCCAGTTAATGTTTTCACAAAAATCTGCATACCGCCACGTAAACGCAGCACCAAATGCAAAGTACTTTCCTTCTGAATGTTGTAGTCTAACAATGTACGACCATCCTCCAGTTGTTTCCCTGACATCAATATTTATCACATTTAAATGACATAAATAAACGAAGGAAATAATTTAATAAAAAGCATCTGCAACTTTACATTTGAAAATGCATCATACAGTAAATTTAGCAAGGTTATAGAAGACTGGTTTTAGAAAACTCAGTACTGCCTGCTGAAATAAAATTGGCATTTTACATTAACTAAAACTGTTATTTCCTTATTACCTGCAAAGATTAATCTTTGCTGATCAGGAGGAATGCCTTCCTTATCCTGAATTTTACTTTTGACATTTTCGATGGTGTCTGATGGTTCAACTTCTAGTGTTATAGTTTTTCCAGTAAGAGTCTTCACGAATATCTGCATAATTTGAATAAATAAAGCAAATTCCTAAAAATATGTAATATAAAAAAATTTTCATGCTAGTTCTCTCAAAGTCAGTTCTTTCACTGGGACGAATAAAACCAAAATTACTGACTTAAAATATTTTTGAACTAAAAGGAAAAAAATATGCTTATATATTACTAAAATGAAAACATTAGCACTGGCAACTCTATTTATCAAAATAAGAACACTTACCAAAATAGCAGTATACTAAAATATGATATAATATACCGTATCCTGCGACCTGTAAAGCATTTTTTGTGACAATCAAGTTCTTTCATTAGATGCTAGCTTGTTTTATTGATTGTGTATTGTTGAATTGAAGTTTATATTTTATTTAAAAATTTATTATCATTTTTTAAGTAATTTTAGTTGCAAATAAGCTGTCTGTTGTTGATTCACCATTGAGCTATGCATTCATTATAAAGACGGCCTCTCATAATTTCAGAAGTTTAACAGTATTATATAAAAAAATATATTATATATATATATGTAAGTTTTTAAATTTCATTAACATTTATTTTTGCTAAAAATGCCCAAATGACATTTTGATACAGTATCCTACAGTATTTAAGTTTGTTAGGTAAACAAATTATATATATTTTATGTAAATTTGTTTTCATAAATTTTTTTGTTTTGTTGATTCTAGTTTATGTTACAGTAACATGTTGATAAATAAAGATTTAGAATATTATGTAGCTCTTCAGCTAACAAATAAATTAATAATGCTGAGCGCTCTTGTGCGTTACTTGCATTTTGTTAAGAGTATACAAAGGCACATAGACTAGTATAAAGCAATTTCTCGAATCAAAGCAAAATTTTCTGCTGATATTGACTGGATAGCTTTTTATATTACGACGAATGCTGCTGTTTGAAACTGGAGATAGGGCCACTCCCATAACCTGACTACCACTAAGAAGTTACTGCGTGTGTGCAGAGCAGTACTAGAGTTCCTAGAAGCTGGTGGTGAGATGTTGCGAAGGATGATCATGTGCTGTCAGTCACGTGTCGCGTGAGCCAAAAGAAGCAACGCTGGACGTTGGGAAAACCACGTGCCGTTAAGCACGTGGTTCGTGAGCTAAACGAAGCAAAAGAGTGGAAAGATAAGCGAGCAAAACAACAGGCGAACGCGACATGAAAACAACCATGATAAGCGAGCGAGCGTCGATGCTGTTTGGTGTGCGTTTGGTGGCCTTGGCCCAGCCCCGTAGCGTGGTCACTTTGCTAAAAGGGGCAGACGAGATTTTGAAGGGGGGTGTGTGGCGTTGTAACATTATTTTTAGTAGTTCGTAAGTCCGCTTGATATACATCAGTGTATCACCTGCAATTTTCGCTTAAACGCGCGTAAATTAGTTATCACCATGGTTTGTCATTAAATATTTTATTATATGACTACAAGTAACTGACATGCGAGTTTAATAAAGTTGCAGCCTACGATTTCCAGCTTTGTGAAACCGTCGTAGAAGCTCCTCATTAGAGATGCTTTCCAGAATCTGGCGCTCAAATGAAATTAACACAAGATGGTTCATGCGTGCATGAGTCATCGAGCGTCGAAATGGGGATAGCAACCTAGAGCAGGTGCTGAAACTTGCTTCGCACGTAGCTGAAGATATGCCTATAGTCAAGGCAGCAGCGGCTAATCGATATGCATTTGGGAATGCATCTTTATACCCGTAAAGGATGGCAATGATTTCATCCAGATGCGCTTTTTCTGAACCAAATTTATTTTGAAGGAAGGTCTTTGCGGTTGTAATTTCCGCTTCTGCAGCTGAGACATTCACGTCTGATAGATCACCCAAGTACTTCAGGGTTTCCAGATCAAAAAAATTTGGCCCATTTTGCAGAGAAGAAATTGATTTAATGAGGTCTTTGTTTGATTCAGAAAAACGTCGATCTATCTCTGAAATAACTGTGTCCAGTACTTCATAATACAGTTGCTTTAAGCTTGTTTCCAATTCCATGTCCTCTACATGTCCGACAGTTTCAGAATCATACAGTACAAATTCACTTAATTTTTTCTAGACAACTTTAAATGCCGTTTATTGCTGCGAAGTTCATCACTGGTGTTTACTTTACTGAGCAGTTGTAAAAAACCATTATCATTGCGCAAGTTTTTCATCATTTCTTGAACTGCTTTTATGACATCCCAAGCAGAGAGCAAATCGATTAGACGAGACTGAAATGCACGATCGGCCGGCTCAATTAGCTTTAAAACAGAGTTCATCATTTCAGCAATAAATTTGAATTGTGGCTGAGTTATCTTACTAAGTAGGCCATATGCTTCAATGGAAATGTCGACACAATAATCATTTCGTAAATCACTACATTTTTTGAGTAGAGTAATCAATTCATCGAAATTTTCAATAACCGCAGCTGTTGTTTTCAAGTGACCTGTCAAACGTTGCTCTAAAAGTTGTTTTAAAGCACTGCTTCTGTATGAAGCTGCAACGTTTGGCCTTCGAAGGAACATGAACAAGCGACCTCAAATTCCAAAAAAATCAAGCACTTCCTTGTTGTGTGAAGCTGAGTTAATCACTATTAAATGTAATTTGTGATTATAGCAGTGAACATATGGTATATATTTTCCAACAAGTTGCTGCATTAACGCTTGCACTCCGCCATGAACACCTGCCATCACAGACGCACCGTCGTAACACTGGGAAATAATGTAGCGTAAATCCAGTCCAGCACTCCATAAACCATTCAGTATAACATCACACAGACCTACGGCTTGCATATTTTCATTCTCCATAATGCCAAGCAGATGCTCTTCGACTTTTCCCTCATAAACAAACCGTATAACAATAGAGATCATTTCATTTTCAGAGTGAGCTTTGGTGCCATCTACTTTTATACAGTGGAACCCAATGTCAGAACGTCGGCATTTATCAGCAATATTTTTACAGACAGTTGTAGCCATGATTTCTAGTACTTCGTTTTGTATTTCAGGCTACTTATAAGTGACTACTTTCGGAATATACTTGATCACATCCTGTAAATGAGTATCTTTGACCAATGTAAATTCAAACAATCTTACAAAGGACATGTTTCACTTGAATCAACTGAATATGATTCATCGTCACCGCAAAACGAAAGTTTATTTGAAGCCAGAAATTTTATCACGTCAAATATCACCGTAACGTAGTAACGATTTTTCAACAGTTGATTCTCATTGACCAAACTTGAAATTTCTTGATTTTCTTTCACACGCAGTCTTTTTTCTTCCCATTTAGACATTGCTCACATGCTTGAGCTGTTGACATTTCATGCCTTGCAAAACCATTTGATTTATCAAGCGCGCATTTCCAAATGCGGTAACCACTTATACAAAATGACAAGTCTACTTTCTTCCCAGCACAATCCGAAAACTTTCAGCAAGGAAAACAAAACGCTGCATCTCTTTCAAGAGAATATTCAAGCCATTTAAATTTTTTGTACCAACCTGCACAGAATGATTTGCTAGAACCAGCAAATTTTGTGACTGGAAATTTCTGATGCACCGGTTGTTGAGGTGACTCATTACCCAAGTCAGTAAGCACATTGCTCTCCGTTGCCGCATTCGATTCACTTTTTGCATAAAAGTCCATGAGAGATTTCATACCTTTCCAATTTGGATCCATTCTTCGACAAGAATTACTGGGAAATGCAGTGAACAAACAATACAGTAAAATTCTACTAACTCAGGTTCAACCTGCGGATAAACAAAATGTTTTGTCAAGCATTTTATTGCACTTAAGCACACTTAAGTAGCTATTCCTTGCTCACATTGTAATGAGGAGTGGATTACATAAATATTTCACCTGGAAGAAAGGTTGCATCCGTTTTTCATGTGACACCTGATGGAGCCAAGCTCCAATATTATCTTCTAAATGCTACGCAGGCAAGTTGCGCTTCTCTAGGGGGCATAAGATTTTACTTGGGGGGAAATGCCCCCAAATGCCCCCCCCCTTCCGACGCTACGGGGCTGCCTTGGCCGCGTTGCATCGTACTAGTGTGCGATGTTTTGTTGTGTCGAAATATAGGCTTACTCTCAAAATTGAGTTATGCTTATTCTGAGTAAATAAGATGTCTAACAAGAACCAACTAAGATCATTGATTTGAATCTCGCAGCAAAACTGTCATTAATACCGTCCTCTACGTGAAAATCAGTTTGGTGCTTTCTGTTGGCAAGAGATGCTGCTATTATCATTCGATTATTTACTCAGATGCCGTCATTTCTGCTCGTGACTGTTATTATTTCATTGTCAATTACTAGTGCACTTTTATGACTTTGAATTTGGAAAATTCATAACATTAATTTATTTTTACTTGAACTTTGACAAAATTTTTGATTTAATTTCGGTTTAAACATGAGCAATTGTCTTTAGCTGTTCTCAAAACTCATTACTTCTGAATAAAACACTAATCTTAATCTAAATTATTTAATGATATTTTATTTTACTTTGAATATGAAAACTGAAATGCATTACTGAAAGCTTTGAGGTTATAATCGCCAGAAAATAACTACAGTTATTTAAGTTTTTTGACTTGTTTGGTTCAAAAATGATCTGCAGTCAAAAAATTACTCTATTCCATCTTGCCCAGTAGGGTTCTTATGCAATGTAACAGCTGCCGTATCACATGAACTTGCTACTTCTAGGTAGCTGAAACAAGTTGCTAACGTATTCTTTCTATCATCAATTGTCTGTACTAGAGCAGTGGCGGGTGAAGCATTAACGCAACTGTTGATTTGTTACTTTGAGAAAATTAATGGAGTTAAGTAGAATCAAGGGCAGTTGCTTTTAAGTTTTGTGAGTATGAATATTATATTTGCCATGCAGTGATATCAAGAAGTTGACTTGCTGATCCATCATGTCAAGATATGGAGTAAAGTTAAACATAAAAAATATTAAAATATTGCAAAATATTAAAAATTAAAGCAATCGTATGCAAAGTATATTTTCCTTAAATTAAACTTTAAACAAGTATAAAACAAACAAAACTTTTGTTTAATTTTAAACAATTCAAACTTTAAAATAATTTTTTGAATATAAGGGAAGTTTCGGCTGAAGCTTGATCAGTTTAGGAGGTTAGCCGACGACAGAAGCTGTTGTTTGAGTCCTAGTCTGAAAAAAACTGCACAAAGATGGATGACAGATTGGAAACCGCTTATGAAGCTAAATTCAGCGTGCTTGATATGGACGTGGCTAAGAAAGCGCGGGGTGCGTCCAAGGCGACAGGTCCTATAAATGAGGCAGAGCAAAAAAGACAAGCAGAACTGATGAAGCAGGCTAGCATTGCTGTCCAGTCAGCGTTGGGCGAGCAGGCATCTGCTACAGGTAGGCGTGTCTTTTTCGCTCGCCATGGGGAACGAATGGATCGCGTTTTCCCCGCTTGGACGCGGCTGTCTTATACAGAATTGGGAAATTACAAACCGTACGACATGAACATGCCAATATCGATGGTTCCACGACAAAACGGAGTTAATGATTTTTATGATGATCCACCGATTACTGAACTTGGTTATTTTGTATCCCAGTTGATTGGACGAGGGGCAAAATTGAATTGCATGAACTTCGACATTGTCTACTGTAGTCCAGCGCTGCGATGTGTGCAAAGTGCGCACGGGATGTTGAAAGCATTTACTAAAACAAAACCGAAAATTTGCATCGAACCAGGATTATTCGAATATATGGGATGGTATAAAGAAGAGAATTTGAACTTCCTGAGTACTTTGGAAATGGCCATACAAGGCTATGAAGTGGATCCTGATTATTTTCCAGTGATCAGTTGTGCGGATTTGAGAACGAAATACAAAAATGAAAGTATAGAAGAATATTACAAACGTACCAGCGATGTGATTGGTAGTATTTTGAGCAAGCATCCCAAATCACCGTGCAATATATTATTTGTTGTTCATGCACCTACCCTTGATGCAGGTAGTCGATTTTTGACAAAGAAAACAGCAAATGTGCCGGATGCAAATGATTTGAAACAAGTTGGTGTCCATTATCCGTTTGGATCTGTTGTGGCATTAGAAGAGAACAAATCCGACAACACTTGGAAGCTGATGCACAGCGCTTTGCCATCAATCTCTTTCTTAGACTGTACTAACCGCATCGATTTTAAATTTTTTAACCGTCCTTAAATTTAATCTGAAATTTGTTCACTAATCGATAAAATTATTTTCTGTTTTTGTTTTTTAATATTGCATGATAAATTTGTTACCATGAATTTTCACTTTAATTTTACATACATTGATCAATTGATTATTACAATATTGTAATAAATTGTCTAATATTCACAATTCTATTCACAAATTTAAATTTATCTGAACTTAATGAAGTGCTTGTTGTTTTGTAATAAAAATATTATTTTTAATTCTTTGATTGTGCAAATATATTTTTTATTATTTTTAAATTACATAATTATTTTATCATTTTTATAAATTATTCATTTGTTTTATTTATTTATATTGATAAAAAATGATTACATTAAAAAATTACAATTTTTAAAATGAAGATTTTTATGCTGCTTAAGTTGTAAAAACTGAAATAATCAACATTAGAAATAATCAAAATCATGTACATACACACAACAGTATTGAAATAAAATTTAAATATAATATTTATTTGTTAATGAATAAATTTGTTAATCAGAAAAAACAAAGAAACATAACTGAAAGGAATTTTCAGGCAACATTCGCTCACAGTCAGCATACAAATACACGAAAGAATCATTGCTTTGTTCAAACAAAGGTGTGTGCTACGAAGCATATTTATGTATTTGCATATTATTTGAGATTATGTATTTGCACATTTTAATTTTATAATAAAACAAATTGAAATAGAGCAGAAATCTGCCGGCACCAAGAGGCCCCAGTGCATCTGCAACAGAAACGTAACATAAAACAGCATACTGATGATTATATATGTGTTTTGTTTTGCTATTTTAATAGAAAACAAATACTCAATGACACAATATGGTTGAATTTAATAATAGCTTTATTTGCTTTTGAATCAAATTTCTAAAGATATTTCGTTATAAGTTTGATCTTCTACACATGAAATAGCCGTAATGATTATACCGTCCATCATTTTAAAATTAGTCAAGATTTGTTGCATAAAAGAATTGTTTGGGGAGCATTTTTTTTATAAATTTACTTATAAATTGTTTTTCCACTCATTTATTTGTTTAATGAATAGATAATCGTTTTTCTGAGTTTGAATAATTAAAATTCCTTTGAAACTTTACCTGAAGAAAAATATTATTTTTTGTTTTTGCTCAAATTTTATCCAAGTTATTTATTGATTTAATATATTTTATAATCTTATTTTTAATAAATAGGAATGAATTGAATATTATTTGAATAACTGAACAACTTGCGGATAAAAACTGATAAATCATTTTAGTGATGACAATAGTAAATATTTCAAAAAGCATGAAAATAAAATATTATGAATAAAAGCAATAGTTTGCTTTAAAATCTAGTAAATAAATTTCAAAAACTTTATAGTTAATAATGATTATATATTTTAGCAATAATGTTTTTGCAAGAATTGTTAATAAATTTTTGCTATTATTTATAAAAACGTAAAATGCCCACTCTTGATCTATTGGTATATCTTTATAAGTAGACATGTTATGACAAATGTGGAAAATGGACAGATGCTAATATTTGGCCAAGCTCTTTTGGCAAATGTTAATATTTGGCGTTTATGATTTGGAAAATGTCGATAACGTACGCCTTTCAGCGAGTGCAGTTTTAATGGTCTTTAACAAATGTAATCAGCAACGAAATATGTTTTCCAGAGCTGGCTTTCAAATTTCACGGACTTTGCTATTGTCTTGAAACATTGTAAATTTTGATATTTCTGGTTCTATCGATTGGCTATTCGTTCCATCACTCATATTTTCTTGATCAGCTAATTCCGTCGTCGTTGATCTTCGATCGTTTGGATCATCATCGTCTTTGTTTTGGTCAGATTTAAAAAATTCCATTTCTTGGCAACTGCTACCCGATGCTGCTTTGCTTAGATCAGACTCCACGCCGTTGCTAGCTGTTCCTTCTGCACAGGAATCATTGTCATCACAATGCAAATCTTCTTCCATAATTGGTGCGCTTAAAAGCGATTTCGGAATCAAATCTGCGTCAATACCGACGCGTGGTTCTTGACCAAACATCAGTACGTAGGGACTTTGTTTCGTGATGGCATCAACGCTGATGTTAATTTGCCACTGTACAAATTTTAGTCCAAGGGACCATCTGTCTGAATTGTTGTCTCGCATCCAGATTGCAAGCTTCTCCTTTACTACGTCATTCAGTTGTTCTACCTCTCCCTGACTCTGTAAATGACAGGGTCGACCATTAATAAAATTCGTTTCTGGCCATAAGCATTTTAGCACAGCAATGAGAGAGTTCACAAACTCACGGTCGTTATCAGATTGTAGTATGCTAGGGGCTCCAATCAGGAGAAAAATATCAAGGAGGTTGTGAGCCACCTCTTCGCTGCTTTCAGACATCAGTGGGCGCAGGACGCAAAATTTACTAAAATGGTCAACATAAATCATTACATAGTTGAACTTGCCATCAGGCATGGTTTGGTAGTTGATCAAATCCACTTGTCCTCTTGACATAATGCTACTGCTTACAACTGGTTTCATCATCAAACCTTTGGGGATCTTCTTTTTTCGCTTCAGATGACAGTCTTCACAATAGCTCATGTAAATTTTGCAAATCTCCAATGTAACGTTGGCCCATTTCTTTTTTATCTCCAAAAACGTTTTCCTTTCTCCACCATGACCAATACGCGAATGGGCATCCCTAACGATGGAAAACATCTCTTCAAATGTTGCAATTCGTCGAATTTCGCCATTTTTTCTTTTACGAATCAGTTTATGCTCTTCTCCAAAAATAAGCAATTCAAATCGTCTCTTGAGGTTATGATCACCGGCAGAACATGCGCCCTTTGCTTGGATCCGAAGAAGATCATTCACAATCTTATCGTATGTTGCACGAGAGTATATCACGTTGTTTCCAGACTTTTCAGTCACAATTTCCGCCAGTCTCTTATTAAAGTGTTGCTTCATATCCATTGCCACCGATGAACAATAATACGATACGACAGAAATGTTGTTTACCTCCAAATCAATGCCACCGGTAAATAACATTGGCCAAATGTTAACATTTTCCAATATTTTCCATAACTCTTTGGTAAATGTTAACATTTTTCAAAAGAGTTCTGACAAATATTAGCTCTGTTAGCATTTGTCATAACAAACACATAAGCACGGTTTTTAATGCACTCTGCTTACGTGAACACTTTCACAAATTTTTACAGTTATTGATCTTCAGGCTACACTGTACAAAAAATTTATTTCGTCAAAATTTTATTTTTTACAGAATTTTCGTTGAATTTAATGTAGCATTATTATTTTTCGATTCACTCAAATTGTCAAATATACCGTTATAAATATATGGAAATATGTTAACATTTGACGAACCTCTATGGCAAATGTTTGATATTACGTTTGACAAATGTTAATACTGATCGATGTACGCTTTTCAGCGAGTATTTAGTAGTATGTAGCATCTAGCAACGAAATATGATTTTAAAAAGTGAATATAATTTCAATTTTTGCGTCGGGACAATGAGAATGACAAAAATTTCCCATTCGTTTGCAACCGTTGAACTAAACACTCGCTGAAAGGTATTGCATCGACTGTTTGGCATTTTTCAAACCTTAGCTAGAAAATGTTAACATATGCTAAAAAGGTAATCAAATGTTAACATTTGTAAATTTACCACATCCAGTATAATAAATACTTTTTTTTACAAAAAAAAAACAAACAAATAAATAATTCTTCACAAAAGTAAATTGAATAAAATTGCAGCAAAAACAATGATTGTATTGTTGCCTTTCGTGGAATTGGATTACCAAAAGTAATAATAACAGTGAATATGGGCCAAAAAAACAAATTATGCAATAAAGGTCGGTCAAGATATGCAGTCAGCTATTCTATTGTGTGTTGAAGAGGTGGCCAGCTGCCGTAACAGCTGCTTCACTAGACGACAACTGCCCCTGTGGACGACAATATGAATGCGCAGGATCAAATTCGTTTGTTGAAAAGATTCCGTTACGCAGATGCCCCACAGTCAAATGAAAGAAGTGAAACAAAAGCTGGAAAAATGAATAATATACAAAATTGCCGGGAAATGATATGCAGAATGACAAGAGGAAAGTCGTCGCAACGAAAGTAAGGTGAGATGAGCCAGTACTGCACATCTCAATATTAGAATACCAACGACAAATTACGATAGTCACACTGCTGTCATTGCTCTCTAGAATCGGTGAAGATATCTGCATAGACGTCTGTTTGTGTAGTCGTCAATTCTTCTGGATCACTTCCTTTTAATTGACATGAATCTACTGCCCCTGACGTCCTCTCAAGTCAAGCATAAAAATTTCTCTACAGTACTACAGTTCTGAATCAAACCAATAAACAAAAATAATCATTTCTCTTATAAAAAAAAATACCAATGCAAAAAAGTATGAAATTCGTCGTCGCAAAGTTTATTACTAAACTTCTGATATTGAAATTTGAGATAATATTTGGTGAACGAAAGAGAAAAAAGAAAAACAATTCAGAAGAGACAAATGACAGATACAATGCGCACAATTGAGCCAGCGACTGAAAATTACTGAACAAAGAGAATAATATGCATATAATAATAATTATTATTATTGTCATTGCATGCGCAGAAAAAGAAATGCAAATAAGCTGACTTTAAAAAAAAGATGAAAACTTCAAAATTAACTGACATTGTCACTGTCACTTTTTTTTTCTCACATTTCGTGCACAATATAAACGGCAACACAGCAATCAATGGAAAATGTACACGAGAAAATAATTTCTTATTATAAGCACATATGTTATATTTATATATATATATAACCATACACAATTTTGAGTAAATAGAACAATTTCCATGGAATATGAAAGAAAAAAAAATAATTAATCATAATAAGGAATTATAATTGCAATAAAGATGAAATTCACACAATTTAGAAAAGTTTTTAAAAAAAATGTACCAAAATTGCAAAAAAAGGGAACAAACAATAAACAAAAATACCAAAAGATAAAAATTGTTAACAAATTTTGAACATAAAAAATTGTATAATTATTTATATATATATATATATAAAAGTTATTCAAAGCTATATACAAATTGTGTTTTACCACCCAACAAAAAAACAGATTAAAAAATTATACAAGCTTCATGAAATTTTTGTTATGATGAAAAAGTGTAATATGCGTGCAAAAAATGAATAATATTCATAAAAAATGTATGAGTAGGTGCAGAAATTATGAGTAAAAAAAAATTGCTTTCAACAAGTGTATTAGTTGAGAAAGGTTTTTCCAAGCGTGAGGTACAAGTAGGAACAAAAAAATGAAACGAAAATGATGAAACCCGTTTCGTCAAAAAGCGCTTACAAGCTTGGCAAAAGAGAGAGAAAAAAAAGAAAATAATATGGGACCAAACGCGTATAAAGAGAATACACACAAACGCATCTTTTGAATAATGCAAAATAACAATAAAGTTTGAAACACCGGTTGACCAACAAATAGTTAAATATTTCAAAAATAATAGTCCCCCGTTTGCTGGTTCTTCTTCATCCAGAAGGTCTGGATGACAAGCGTTCAAGCTCTTCCAAAGTTTTAGCTTCTGGTGGAATAGGAACTGCCGAACCACCAGGGTAACGCACATTCATTAGGCTGAACAACGCATTTGAATGCTGGTACTTCATCTGATCTATATTCATCGGAGTTGCTTAAAATTAAAGAAAAAAAAACATGCTTTAATAAGAGAGCATCAACAATGTGAACAAACCATTTCGATAGCGATACTGGTTTAAAACATGCTGCTGCTGTTGTTGTTGTTGTTGTTGTTGTTGTTGCTGTTGTTGTTGCTGCTGTTGTTGTATGAACAAAGCTCGCTGTTGGCGTAATGCATTCATCTCGTACGGAGAATGAAGACCCATCCTAACTGGAGATGCTTGCGGATGTGCCATTGCATGCCGTTGTTGTTGTTGTTGTTGTTGTTGCACAGCTGCAAACTGAGATTGCATTCCTTGTGCTGTAAACGAAAAAAAACGTTCACGAAAGAACAACTAACACAATAAGCATTATTAAATTATAAAATAAAATATTTTACGACTGAAACTGTATGTGAATGTGTGAAAGGGATAATTTAAAAATCAATAAATGCACAATCGACTCACCACGCATTATATTCATCAGAACTGCATTAGCTGGCATTGTTGGCGTGATCACGCCAAAGGATTGTTGTTGCTGCTGTTGATAAACGGCGTGTTTCATCATCTGCTCGTGAATGTAACGCTTTTGTTGCATCCGACGAGCTACTTCCTGAGGACTGAGCGGACTGTGACCAGCGGAACCAGATGTGCCCATCGGCGGCATCACCAACGGCAACAATGGACTAGCTTGACCATCTCTTACAGAAGTGGACGTGCTGGGTGAACAGACAGTCGACTGCTTGGTTATCGGCCTGTACTGTGCGCCACTGGGCAGGGCATTTTGTTCGTCGACACCAGCGTGGGAATCAACGCTTTTTTCCAATTGCTGCTGTTGTTGCTGTTGCTGCTTCATCACCGATGTTGGAGTGAAGTTGCCTTTCTTTTCCAAACCGTTGTTCAACGAACAATCCACCCGACCAGTCGGTGTGCAACTGAGCTTAACCGACGTATCTGCTGTGGAACCTGGCTGCTGACAGTGCACCAAACCATCGGATGATCCGCTGCTTTGATTTTGCAAAATCTGCCAAGCCAACGGCTCCGGGCCGTTGAATGTAAAACTTTCCAACAATTTGCTCAACGGCCCCAGTTGCGACGGGTCTTGGCACTCCAGCATTGCGTTGATCACTTCAATCGGTATGTTGCGTTGATGAGGCATACTTTGCGGTGAAGAGTCAGAAGAAGACTGCGCTGAAAAAAGGAACCAAATTTAAAATTGAAAAGCAAAAATAAATAAATAAATAAATAAATAAATAAAAGCCCTATTACCCAACCCTTGATGATTAGCAGGGGACACATCGGCACTGCGTGGAGTCGCTTTATATTTATCTTGGAAATTCGGCGTACCTTCTTGGAAGATGTTTTCCGATTCGAGGGAAGATCCACTGCATGTACCAGCATTTTTGGCACCCCACAGAGCTGATTTCAAAGCGCCACTTTCAAATGATTCAACGTTCTTCTTAAGTCAAGAAAAAAGTCAAAATAATAACAACTGCTACTTGCTCAGGAATATAGATATCAAGTGAAAAATTAATATTCTTCGCATGACAATTTTTTTTTCTTCTGAATTTCAAATTCAATAAAGTTCAACATTTAAAATATTTTAAAAAATAATTACTTAATCAATTAAATTAATTAACTTTTTCAGAAAAAAAAAACTTATTAAACAATTTAATCCAATTACCGAATGAGTGCTAGATTTTGGCTGCTGCTCTACCGGACATGAAAGCAAATGCGACGCTTCATTTCTACGCAACTGCAATTTAGCTGCACTGAACAGACCCTAATAAAGCAGAAATTTCAAATTTGAAAACTATGCTTAATGCAACAATAGTGCTCAAAAACTACAGTCCCCGCATACTTGCAAAATGGTATTGGTCTGCTCGCTCTGTGTGCCACGTTCTTTCAGTCCAGTCTCAATTTCTTCCAAACGAATCGCTCCAGGTATTGTTGGAACAGACTGGCTTGAACTTACAGCTTCTACAGCAGTAGTAATCTTATTTAGTGAAGCAGTCGAATCAGGTCCATCACAAAGTTGCTGTTTCTCCTCTGGTTTTCGTTTGTCATTGTTATCACCACCTTAAATAACAACTTTAGAACTTTAGCACTTTCCCGTGCACAAGTTTCTGTTTACAAAAGTTTTAGTTATAAAATTATTATGTGCAAAACAATGCACTTTACATTTTACGAGCATTTAAAGAATGCGAACACATCTTTATACTGTTTTTTCAACTTAAAAACATTAAAAAAACATTGCAGAAATATACACCGCCACTATACTACAAATACATTGCACAATACCACTATAAAGCTACAATTCTGATGAAAGACAAACAACCACATGCTAATAAAATAATTCATTTCAGTAATCCAAAAATTTGGATTTTTTTTTACGTATTTGATGGATTATTTGATGTTCGCAATTTTACGTACGAATAAACAACTATTTATTTTAAAAAAAAATACCCAAAGTTTCGGAGTCAGCACTGGAGAAAAACTTCTTGAAACGACTGCCTGTCACTGTTTCTGTCTTTACATTAGTAATATCGCCAAACTCATTCTAAAAATGTCAAATTTTTCACATAACAGAAGCAAGAAAACAATAAAATAAAATAAAATAAAATAAAATAAAATAAGGTGCATACTCCATTATAGAATTGCTCCATAAACTCGTTGGAAAAAATATCAAAAGGCATATCATCATTTATTTTCGTCGCCGCTGCGTTTTCATTTTCCGGCTCTGGAAATGCTGGCAGCTTGGACGCTTTTTCAGATTCGTCAGAGCCGTTCACCATTGGCTTTTCCTTGTTGTCAGTTTTGTCCGGTTCCTCTTCAAACCCACGGAGCTCCATTGTTTCAAACATATCCTTCGGTCCCTCGGTGACCCATTCCGGAAGGTTGCTGCTCTTTTCTGATGAATAAGTTCGACGATCACCGCCGCCACCTCCACCACGCTGATTTGAAGACCAATGGAAATTTCTCGACTTGAACTCTCGACTGTTTTTGCTAGCAAAATTCTGATCCCTCCAATTATCGCTGCGATGCTGGGGACGTTGATTTCGTCCACGCATTCCATTCAATCCTATTTCAATTAATAAAGAAAGAGTCGAGATTTTTTCCATTAAACACATTTGATCAAAATTTGCACACCTCCATCTCTACCTTCTTTATCTTTGGCAGATGGCTGCTGTTTGAAGTGCTTTCCAATTATTGCCTGGCATCCAGCACCAAAGCTCCGCCGCTGAGGGCTCAGCACTAAACCATCATCATTTTCTGATTTCAATCGTTCAACTAAACAAACAATTTTATTTGGATAAAAATACAAAAACAATATTTTCACTATTTTCTCCTTCACCAATCGGAATCGGTGCCGTTTTGCTGCCCTTCGGTCGAAAGTTGGTCGACTGAGCCGACCCGTCCGACAACCACAGACCCTGCGTCCAACGCTCTGCACGACCCTCACCGTTTTTCCTTAAAGTCAACATTGAAGGTTAAATTTGAAAATTTCACATCCGCCATCTCTTTACTCATTTTCTGCACTAATTAGCAGTTCCTCCAAAATATTTTTCGGCTTTATCTGCGATGCAGGCAGTTTAGCAATTTCGAGCATTGTATCCTTAAAATTCATCATGCAAAAAATCAAACAAACAGTCAATCAACGATTCTACTATTTAAACATTCTGGAAGAAAATAATAAAATATTCTGACACGACTGCGACTACTGATATGTAAATATACATTATACAAGATTCTGTGAAATTTTTCTCAGGGCAAAAAAATCAATTAAAATCAAACAATAACCCAAATTAATTGTAAATGCTAAGAGTGACATATTAAATAGTGTCGTGTAACTTAAAAAAAAAATTCATCCTACTTAACTGTGAATAGAGATTTACTTTTCATTCACAAAAATGGTGATTAAATTCAACAAAAATAACGTTAATCAGTACATCAGAAAATAAATGCCGCTAAAATAATGAGCTTACCCTATCATATCTATGTCGAACACAACTTTCATTTTCTTCCTGTTTGGACATAATTTCTAAACAAGCAAATTTTACGCAAAAAAATTATTGCTAAAAATCAAACAGAATCAGTCTACATTAACTACAGAGTAATACATTTTAAAATACAATCATTACCATCTATTGTTAAATTTTAAGTAAAATAATACACTTAAAACAGATAATCAACAAGCATTAACAGACGAAGTTCATCTTAACAATGCTTATTTCATTTTTCAAAAAAACTTTCACATGTTAAATACTGAAAAGTAAAATGTAGGATGCTAAAAAATTATACGTATAAACACTGCCCACTTACTTCAGCATCAACTCTAGAAGTAAAGAAACTACCGAGCAAATAAATAACTGTACAGTAGAAGAACTGAAGATGCGTAGTTCAGCGAAATGGCGCCCTATGTACACCTAAAACTTTCATTTCATGAAACTAACGACTATAGAAGGCTAACAACAATGCAATAAGTAAAAGCAAGTTAATGTTCAATAATGACCTTGAATACTACAGTAAGAACAAACAGAGTGGGTAAACAAAATGGAATAAATAAATAAGTTGACAGAAAAAAGCAGAAAATAACGAAAAATAAGTTACTGGCAGAAATATTTTTTACACATTTATATTTTTTTTCATGATGCATTTATTTAGATTCAAAAATCATGCGATCCTATTCAAAATAATATGACAAAATTTCAAAATGCGTTTAAAATACTTTGTAAACATTAAAAGCGCAGCTGAAAAACAAAACACGTCGTGTAAGCTGTGCAGAGCACAAATCACACTTAGCTTGAGCATAGCAAGCGATTACGGTATGTAAATATACAGTAGCCAATGTAAATAGAAATAAATTTATTTTTTACTTTTAAATCACGTGAAACGTATTGAAAAAAAATAATAAAACAAATTACAAAATTCTTAACTTTACGAATTGAATTTTCTATTCATTTCCAGACTACAGTAATTGCAATGTAAATAGTACTTGCAGCTATTTATCTTTTATATTTTTAAACTATTTTTAATGGTACTTTTTTTCAAAATTTTTGTTTAAAATGTGAAAATATTATTAGATTTCTTAATTTCGATTATTATTGATATTGAAGATTTTTAAAATTGTTTTGTATATTTTTCAAGCTTTAACTTTTTGGTATTGAAGCTAATGTATAAATTTGGGCATTTTTGGCCTTTACTTTTTTTTATCGTGTGCCAATTTTTGTTAACCATTATTTAGTGATAATTTAATTAGTTTGTACGATAAACATTTTTCTTATTGATAAATTTTGAATTGAAAAGAAATTGATTTTGAAATATGAATTGCAAATAATATTGCTAACTCTACAGTTTTAAATAAATAAATATTTTCAGGAATGAAGATTTAGCATGAAACAGTCTTTAAATATTTTGTTACAAAGCTGCCTTCTAGTCTGGCTTTTGCAACTACTTTTTAACAATTTGATTGTGGACCACACTGCAGATGCATTTACTACACCAGATTCAGAAGTTAAAAACCGGAGCATCATTGACAACGTTATTAATATATTGTTCTCTGGTTTTAGTCGTTGGGACTCTCAGCATTTTTTGCATATTGCAATAAAAGGATATACATTTGAAAATAATGTAGCTTTTTTTCCTCTGTTGCCAATTTTTACTCGCCTTATAAATAGATTAATTGTTTTATTGTTTCCTCTTGTCAATATATCCGATTACTTTCTATCCATTTTATCCTCAGTTTTGGTCGTGAACGTTGCTTTTGTTATTACAGGATATATTTTGTATCTGTTGACAAAAGAAATATTTGACGACTTGCGTATCTGTCGACTGTGTGTATTGTTGTATTCTGTTAGTCCCGCTACAATATTTTTGCATTCTATTTATTCAGAATCATTATACTCTTTGTTCACTTTTGCTGGCTTGTATTATCTGATCAGAAAAAAGCGAAATGTTTTCATTTCTGCAATTTGCTTTGCTTTTGCTTCCTTGGCCAGATCGAATAGCTTGATGAACATTTTATTTTTATTCTATTTTTCATTTGAGAATGTTTTTGCGAATATTTTATCCAGTCATTTCTGGGTTGGAAATGTTAAACCATTCCCGATGACAATCTCATGGAAAAAACTATTCTCATTTATTTTGCACTCTGCCATTGTACTTGCACCAATTGCTTTGTATCAGTTGTATATTTTTGCAACATTTTGTCAGAATTGTCCACTTGCAGCGGCAGAACGTCCAGCTTATTTGTTGGATTACGCTAAGCAGCGTGGGTACACGTACAAATGTGAATTGGACAATTTGCAGTGGTGCAAAAAACCCCTCCCCGTATCGTACAGTGCCGTTCAAAGTTACTACTGGGATGTCGGTTTTTTGCGATATTATCAATGGCGAAAAATCCCTTGCTTCATATTAATCATTCCAGTGCTTATACTGCTTTACAAGTCTATGTATTGCAACGCACAGCATTTTGCGTTTTACAAAAAAGTGAAATGGATATTTTCCATTCATATAGTCTGTTTAAGCATATTCGGGTTGCTTTTTTTTAATGTTGAAATTTTAACACGAATGCTATTTTCTGCTAGTCCATTCTTGTATTGGCAAGCGGCACTGATTATGGCAGACAATTTTTCTAAAGTGTCGTCCAGAAAAAGAATGCATTTTTATGGTACATTCATCGTCGATGACCTTTGCCAACTTTGGAAAGCTAGCAATTTCAGAGGTCGTTTGTTATTGCTTTACTTCCTCACATACAACATTATCGGAATAATATTGCATTGCAATTTCTATCCATGGACCTGAGCCTCAAAAAAATCCATTGTTTTGTTGTTAATGTTTTGAAAAGCTGCTGTTCCTAGTTGTGTTGTGTATTAATGAAATAAATTAAAATTTTTATTTGACAATTAACGTTCAACAACGGTAATGGTAACTGTAATATATCTGAATTTTGCCCTTTTTGGTAGTAATTGTTGATAATAATGTTATTCTCAAAAATTTTTTATACTTAATGAATTATCCTTTTAATAATGATTTATTCTTGTTAATTATCATATAATAAATTTAAAAAAGTTCAATCGTGCTCTTGTAGTGTAGTGGTCATCACGTCTGCTTCACACGCAGAAGGTCCCTGGTTCGACCCCAGGCAAGAGCATGATGAGTTTCACTTTTTCTTTAGCATCACTTGCGTAATTACTGTAAATTAGTAATGTTAAAATTATTATTAACGTGTTGCATCATGTTTGTTTGCAGCAAGAGCATTTTTTTTATTTTGACTGTTGCTGACATTTTTATCCATCATTTTATAAATGGTGATATACCGTGAAGATGTGTAAAAGTCAAATTATAATTTTAAAATCAAATAATTTATTAACATTGCTTATTTTTAAATATAAAATAACGTAAATTTATTCCCACAAATAAGCTCTGTGCATGCGTCAACTGATTTTATGAAGAGACCCAACTAATTCATGAATATACCATATATACATATATCTTAATCTGATTGATCATATTTCAAATCTGTTAATTTTTGTTGCTTTATTTTTTTGGCATTTATTTGAATTTTGACATTGTCTGTCATACTGCTTTTACTAATCAAACATGCTTTATTCAAAGTTGAGAATGCTGAAGCAGATTGTCATCATTATTTTGGGGCGTAAATTTCAGAATGGAATAAAAGAAAAATATCGTTTTGTTTATGCTTATCGATCGATTGATCTGTTAAACTTGAACAAATGAATGGCTTACTTGTACACTTGATAAACAGAACATAAGTTTGATAAATAGTAAAATTCTGTTGATAAGCATGTTTTTGTAAAATGTTGAAAAATAACCGTTGATCAATAAAAATACACATGTACTTTTCAAAGAGAAACGTCTGCTTGAAGTGAAATATGCACTTTCAGATAGTGATTTATTTTATAAATATTTTTTGAAACTGAATAAAATTAAAACATAAATGTTTAAATTAAAAAAAGTCGAGAAAATAAAAATAAATCAACTGTTGAATGTTGTGTTAGAGTTTCGAAAGAAGTAAGCACATTAACGTGAAACAAGCGGTTGAAAACTAAATTTAAATTCATTATTGAATTGAATGCCCAGCGGGCATTCGCCGCCTCCTTCTGCTATTCTTCCTTTTTGTTGCACAATTTTTTTCGCTCATCTTCATCTCCAATTGCTTGAATTAAACAAAGAATCTGATTTAAATATATTTTTCAAATTTTAACCCCAGTTTGAGGTTATAATTTGCAACGGTTTTTTCTTTTTTTCACGAAAGAAGAATTTCATTTCATTGAAATCTAGCATTCACTTAATTTTAGCCAAATATTCATTTTTATCACTTTTACTCACAGCTGCTGACTGAATTGGTAGAATAATCTGTTGATTGCAATAATTAATCAAATAACATAAATTTCTAAAGCATAATAAGCAATTTTATCAAATCAAAATCAAATCAAACATTAGTAAAGATCAACACACAGATAGCACAGTTTCATTTCTCCAATAATGTAAAACGCAAAAAAGAAAACCACTCCCACCTCCCACCAAAATAAAAAAAAATTAAGTAAATGTTGAATACTGTAGATAATTTTACATTGCCAAAGCAAGCCATGTCCGTTTTGGTATAGGAATTTCATTTCTCAGCAATTGAAATGATAGTTCGTAAATATGCAAATATTCAAAAGCATTGCATGGCAAAGTTAACAAGGGAAGAGATCAAATCTGAGAAAAAGGCAACAAGCTCTGTTAGACGCTGCTGCAGCTCTGTTCGCCAATTATAGAATGCTAGCAAAAAAAGTTATTCATTTCAGAATGACAATTTTTTTCCAAAGCAGTCGTGAACAAAATTGCACAACTACAGTTGCAATGTAAAACAATAAAAATCTTGAAGCTTTCGTTGTTTCAGAATTGGTTGTACAGATACAATGTTTATTTTGTTCCTACTACGCTTTATGTCAAGTATTTTCTTCTTTTTATGACAAAATTTCGCAAATATCATAATTTTAAATAATAAAATTAACTTTTTAATTAATTTTTTATATTATGATGCTTTCTATGACCCGATTAAATGATTTTACTTATTTCTTTAAAACCCAAGTGATAAAGTAGAAAAATAATGGTGCCTTTAAATAAATATATACACAATAACGCTTTCAGTGGTTGGGAGGTGCTGGCTTATAATAAAACAAAGGAAATTTGCCAGTTCCCTCCTGAACACTTATTACGCATGAAATCCGTCAAACATAACTTTAACTGTGTTGACGAAATTGTAAAAACAATAAGCTAAATTTTGCATGCATTTTTTCAGTTTATTCATTTATTTAAAAAATAAGCATCAACCTATGAATTTATATGTTATTTATTCATATAATAAGTGCGCAAATTATTCGTTGTTTTTTTAAATCAAGTAGCAGAGATCTGAGAATCATGATGAATTTAACTGAATGCCAAATTCATCGTATTGTGTGTGCTCTTCTTTATTCATTGATGAATTATAATAAAAATAAAGTATTTTTTGTTTTTTTTTGTTTTGTACATCCCAATGATATTCATATTTGATATTAATTGTTGTTTTGATTGATATTGTTATTTATTTGCAAAATTATTCCGCTACACCAGATTTTGATGCAAGCATTTTTAGTAATTATGCTTGTTGAATTTGTTGTCACATCTTTCATTGAACAATCATTGCAAGCAATATGATAAATAATGAAAAAATTTTTTTTTAATTCATGGCAGTTTATTATTTTCAACACTGGAGAGACAAAAACTAATAATAATTAAATAAATATATAAGCAATGAATAAAAAACATCATTTCTCACAAAAAGTCGTGCTGTTTGTTGTTTTGCATGCAACTGTTCGCACAATATGCTACAAATTTGTGCTACAACAGACAATTTGAAAAAGAAAAAAAGCTGTCGTATATTTGTTTCAAAGAGAACAAAACAAAAAATGATAAAGCACCGAGGCAAAATTATGCAGCAGAAGAAGAAAAGCATAAAAGTCAATAAAGAATAATAAAATCAACAACAACAACAACAACAACAATAATAATAATAACGTTATAAAAGACGGCACTTTTCAAAATTATTGTTTTTTTCTTTCTTTGAAAAAAGAAAAGGCGCTTGGAAAAAAAAAAGAAAGCCACAAAGAGCATATTAATATTGTTATGAATTTGAAGCAAAAAAATGATAGCATTGTGATCTGAGTAAAAAATTATTGCGTGAAAATAATAAACGACAACGACACATTGAGAGTCAAGTGAATATTTCGCCGTCCAATTTAATTTCCCCCACACCCCTCCTCTCTCCTTTCTCACGTTCTCATTTGTGGACGGAAAAACTAAAACGAACAAGCAAAAAACGGTCTGAATGAAAAAAGAAAAAGATGAAATTTGTTCAAGAATACACGCGCATATATATATATCATTACTGTAATTGATCAGACAATAATTTCTCGAATAACTCGCTTCTGCGATGGTGTTGAATAGCCAGAATGAATGGAACCCTCTCGTGAAGCGTAAATACTCCCGCCGGCGGGGTTCATGTCGACAAAATTTTGACCATAAACAACCGGCATTGTATAACCATTGCCCAGATGACCGTAACCAGGTTCGCCAGTGGTGGAATAATCCCCGCCGCAGAGATGCTGCTGTTGTTGCCAGTGCTGCTGCTGCTGCTGCTGCTGCTCTTGCGATGTTCGACGCTGGTGGTCTTCGTAGCCTCCTCCACCCCTTTGGCAGGGTAAAGTACCACCGTTGGTGTCAGTGTAGTTGACCGCAGTGCCGTTCACCAACGGTCCGTCGTATTGATAATTGGACATGCTCGTAAATACACCACTATCCTTGGAGCTTCCGGTGTTTCTGTCCACTCCGAGACTGGAAGCACTGAACGTCTTTTCCGCATAAATCGGTGCGCTGATTTGGCGATTTCTGAAATACACAATCGCACAATAAAAAAATATTAATTGCTAGTTGATTCTCTCTACACTATATATTTTCCCTTCCCCTAAAACCCATCCCCCTCCCCTTCTCCTCTGCCCAACGTTCTCACAAAATTACTTGGCACAGTCGGACCCGTAAACACCGACGCCGTTGCCATTGTTGACCAAATGCTTCTTCTCGTTGGCCAGACGGTGTCTTCGACAGTACAAGCCGACAACAGCGACCACAAGAACGAACAACAGCACTGTGAAGCAAATGGCCGCGACCACTTCCCAGCCGACCGCCGTCGCCACCCCGATGGCCGCTTCGATCACTTCACTGCATTCCAACGTCTGCTGGTAACAATTGCGCACCCGCAAACTGGCAGCCGTTGGCACCAACTCCACTTTGTCCGTCTCTGACACACAATCCCAACGTTCCCACAAGTCGGACGACTTGAGCAGATAGATCTGCAAAACAAATATCAGAGATTTAAATTTTAAATTCATTATTTATCATTAAAAATTTTACCATTAAACAATAACGATTCGGATCCAGAGGTGGTTGAAATGCCAGTACTTGGGTCATTGAATCATAGGAAGCTGAATCCGGAGCTGGTATGCCTGAGACAGACAATTTTCAATTTTTAAAAAGAATTATTATCTCATTGATTGTTGTTGTGCTATTGTGATTTACTTGGATTTATCGGTGAATCAGAAGTAATAGCTACCAATGGTTGTGTCCATTCGCTTTCACCAATTTTATTGATAGCTTTAACACGAAAACTGTAAACAGTCAACGGTGCCAAATCTGAAGAACAAACAATAAATAAGCAGGATACTTGATAATAATTATTTAATTTAAATCGAAAATTTCCAAATTGCACAAACTTGTGACATTGAATTCTACTGGACGTGGAGTTTCGATACCAACGAAATGTTGTGAAGGCGGTGGTTCTGTCGCAGGGGCGGATATTGTTTTTATCACACGACCATCGTGACTGATTTCGACAGTAAATTGTTGCGTTTCACCACCGTCAAAGCCTGGAATCCACGACAATCGCATTGATCGATGCGTTAGCGGCTCTGCTTTGAGGTCTGAAGCAGGCGATGGTTTACCTGAAATAAGAAAAAAAAAAACAATTATTTCACACTTTTATTTCAAATTAATTTATAATAATTATATTCAAATATGTCACTTATTGTGCATAAATATAATTATAGGATGAAACAATTATAGATTGATTGCTTCAAGCAGAGTTCAAGAGACTAATTGTTGGAGGATGTTGCTTGCTTGCTCTCAACCATAACTCTTCTCTCCCATAAAATGTTCTATTGATAAAATATTCAAGCGCAACAGATTTTCAAAACTGAAGACAATAATTAAAGGCAATTGTTTGTTGCAAATTGAAAAATAGTGATGATGATTATTGTTGAAGAAAATCTTATCGGCAAATTTTTCCCCATCCACTTACTTGTTTCAGCGAATCTCTCAAGATGAAAGTGGAAAATTTCCCACATCACCAAACCACACATTAATACAACATGGTCCACATACATTTGACAAGCTAATTAATTGTAATTGTAAAGATACAAAACTGGCCAGCTGTTATCAGCTATCAAGCTGACTAATTTTATTGTATCATTAAGAAAAGAGTATGCATGCAATAAATATATATGAGAGAAATATTTTTTCACCCTGCAACTGAGTAGGAGGAATAAATAAGTAAATTTATCCAACAAACGTATAAGTGTGTGTAAAATAATTTTGTTTTTTTTTCTGGAATTACTTACTTTTTGGTTGTAAGTTGAAAACGAAAGAATCTTCGCCAAATAAATTAGCCACTTTGCACGTATAAGCTCCAAGGTCGGTCTGCTGGACATCTGATAACAGCAGCGTGTTCTCGTATACGTCGAAAGAGTGATTTCGTTGTTGGGTGGATCCGAAGTCGACATTCGACTGACTCAACTCTTGACCATTGCGGTACCAACGGAACACCGGCTCCGGTGAGGCGCTGGCTCGGCATGAAACCCGGGCCCGGTGGCCGAGCTGTGCGGCCACGGTCGGTCGTTCGGGATCGTTCACCACCACCGGTCGGTGTTGCACTTTCAAAAGCATGCGGCTTTCAGAAGCACGCCCGGCGCCGTTGTAAGCCTGGCACGTGTAATAGCCTTTGTCATTCCAGCGCATGCCGGTCATCCATTGTAAACTGCTGCTGACCTGAAAAAATAATGCAACTTGACCCTCGTTGTCAAGTACAATGGCAACCGTTTACGTCGAAATACAATAATGGTCACTTGACCGTGGGAAATAATATTGCTATATATTGATGTATTATTTTACCTTGTACGAACAGCGCTCTGGTACATCGCAATTCTGTGCCTCTGGCTCCAAAATGCTGAGAAAACGTTCACTGTTCACTGGCTGATCGTTAAAATACCAAGTGATATTTGGAATAGGATTCCCTTGAGCTGAACAAATTAATCTGTAATTTGTCTCCTTCTCTCGCACCGTATCTTCGCTTTTTAACGTTTTCACCAAACGAGCAGGTTCTAAAAAAGAAAAAATACATATCTCCATCGCAGAGAAAAAGTTCATAATGCACCAGATGTGCAAGCAAATTTTAATGGTAGATTATATTTTCCGCCTGAAGCATGCATGAAATGCACTTAATGATCAATTTATGAGCAGTGTAAGAGAGAAGTTTTCCCTAAAAAATCACATCATTCCTCTCATCAAATTTTGCTTCAAGACAAAAACTGCATCTGTGGTGTTAAAATTAGAAATGATCAGTTGAAGCAGAAGCATTATTTTTCACTGCAGAAATAATGTGTTTTAGCTGGATTGAAACACAAAAGAGAATGTGAAATTTACATTCAAAAATTGTTTGTAAAAAGTATTTAATTTTTCAATTTTCCAAGTGAAAAACAATCTGCTTGTTCGTATGAATGAATGTTTGTTGAATGAAAAATTAAATAAATAAACGCTTCATTTGAAGTGAAGAAAAAGCATCCTCGTTGTCTCTTATGCTGCAAAACCGCTTACAATCAACCAGTTTAACAAGCTTGCAAGTTTTGCAAGTGTATTTTGTAAACTTTTCAAAAATTTTCACATAAACCCTTCAAAAAAGATCTCATCTTGTACTAATAATAAATAGTATTTGCATCAATGATATAAATTAATAATAATAATAATAATAATAAATGTAAAATGATATGCGCCGTGTGCCAGGCGGGTGTATGCACAGAGTCAGACAGAGACATCTGAAGCCGGAAAGAAAATCTTCTTCTACATATTGTTCTATGGTCTGAATTTGATGTGCACAGAAATAAGAAAATTGAAATGAAATTATTATAACAGATTATTTCTACTCAGCTAAAATTGAAAATCTCTAGTTGGAAATGGTCGGCGTGTCTGTTATATATTAACTATTGTTCGACAGTTTACTTCAAAGTCTGTGCAGCTAAAATTTGCTCAAATTGAACAATATTGAAATTTGAACAAACAGCTAATGGAAAGTAAATTTTTCCACCATTCACTAGCGAAATTGTTTGCACAAACTCGCCTAATGGCACCTCTCAATTGCGCCATGTGATCTATTTGCATCCAGTTGCATATTGTGCGGCCTCTCAGCACTTGCAGCAAGCACTTGGTAAACAATTTCAACAGTTGCCGCACGCAAGCTTCAAAACCGTGTGACAGAGTTCCAACATCGACAGAACAAATAATCTATAGCCCTTTGCTTTCACATAAAATATGGAAGAAAATTCGGTAACATTGCAAAAGATCTCATCTTACTGAAAATGCGGATCAAATTTCACGGAAAAATTGTCAACATTATATTCTATACACACATCATTCTACTACTTTTGCAATAAACAAATTCAGCAGCAAATTGTGCAAAATTTATAATTCTTATTGATCAATGAATATAGAAGATGTAAAGCAGAGCATTTTATAAAAAATAATAATAATAAAAATAAACAATTACCTCGAACGATGAGCTTGTATTTGTTGGCTTGACCATCGCCAACGTCGTTAAACGGCTGACACCAGTAATCGCCGGCGTGGGTCAGCTGGACGTCGGATATTGGATAAGAGAACCTGGCACCGTATTCGTAGTCGCGTTGGCCGGGTGCTTTCCAGCGAAAGCGAGCAGCGGGATATCCAGGGTCCGAGGCGGAACAGTTCAACACAACCGTGCTGCCGACCAACACCGGCTCGGCGACCGTGATCCTCGCCTCACCCGGGGCGTGGCTCACTAGCACGCGGGTGCGTTTCGAGGCAGTACGGCTGGACACCGAACCGGCGCCGTACAGACGCAGCTCGTTGCTTGCGGTGCAGGTGTAATTGCCAGCCTGCTGGCGACGTACGTTGGGCAAGTGCAGGGTGGGCGTGGGATGTGTATCGCCGGTGGGTGTGGTCCAGACGACGGTCTTGGTCGGCGGGTTGGCGTTGGCCACGCATTTCAACACCAACGTCTCCCCTTGTTGTACCACCACCTCGTCGGCGACAACCAACTCCGGTCCGTACTGGACGTCCAAGTCGAGCGTTGCCTCTCCGGAACCGTCGGCATTTTCCGCCTTGCAAACGTAACTGCCACTGTCGTCGCGTTCCACCGTCAGCGAGATGTTCTGCTCGGTCCAAGTGCTGTCCCTGGTGCCGCCGGTGCGTCGCCAGCTGTACCTGGTGGGCGGTGGGTTGCCCCGAGCCGAGCAAGTCAATTTCGCCTCTTGGCCAACTTCGATTCCGTACCTGGCATCCGGCCCGACGGTCACTTTCGGCGGGTAGCGTACCAACAATTGCTGGCTCCAGGTCTCCTGCGCGGGCGTGGTCTTGCCCATGGCCAAGTTCCAAACTTTGCAGCCAAGTCGGAGACCGTTCTCGTCAGCGGAGACGTGCCAAGCCAGAGTGCTGACGGTGGGCTTGTCTTTGGCCGTGGCGTTGCGCACCTCGGCCAAGTGTGTCACTTCGGTACCGTTGTCGAAGAACCAACGCATCTCCGGCGGCGGGTTGCCTCCAATCGACTCGCACTGCAAATGCTCCAACTGCCCCTCCCTGGTTTCGACGCGCTCCTTGGTCAGGGTCGGCTTCTGCGGACGGACCAACACCACCACCTCGGCCACGACCGACGTGCTTGCAAAGCCGTCCGGTCCAGCAATTTGACAATAAAATTTCCCATTATCCCGACTGTAGTCGACCGTTTTGATGCGCAAATTGAAACAACTATCACAAGAGTGTCGATCAATTTCATATTTGCTATCCGCTTGCACCAAGTAGGGCGTGCTGTCCACCAGACGCATCCAGTAAACTGAATACGGAGCTGAGGCGTATTTCGACTGCACTACACAAGGTAAAACCAAACCCGGACTTCCAACAGTCACGTAATACGGTTCACCTTGTGGTTGTTTGACAAATTCATCCGAGCCGGCGGAAATGCCTACAGAAATAAGGATAAAATTAAACTTGCTTCATATAATAATAATAATAAAGTATAGAAAAATTGATGTATATTGTGTAAGATAAAAATTAATATGATGTTTTGTAAAAATAAGTTTGAGAAAGTATATTATATATATAATTTGTTCTTTAAATTGCAGCAATTTATGCAACTAGAAAGTCAATAAAACTGAATTATTCGACAAATGTTTGTTCGTGTTCATTCAACAGATGGTGGAAAAATGTTCCAAAGTGGAGAAAATTGATGAACAATTTATGCAAGAAATTGAACCCCAACTGGTATTTGAGAATGCTTCTCTACAAAATTATTGTAAAATATAATAAAATGACAAACAGGATTCGCCCACCCTCCCCCCCTCCTGCACACCAAAAACAGCTGCTGCATTGGGATTGTTGTAAAGCTACTAGATTCCTTAATTTCTGACATTTATATTCTGAGCAAAATGCACATAATAATAGTTGGTGAACGTCAAGGTCGGTCAATTGAAGCAATTCGCACGAACAAATGAGCACAACATGACCTCACCGTTGTATGAGGTACTTGAGAAATGAATAAATAGAATATTGTATACTTTGTGAAAAATATTCTTTCCAATATTTAGTGAATTTAATTTAAAATTTCCTTTGATACATTCACATGTGAACCGTATAAAATTTACAACAAATAAACAAAATTGATCAACAGAAACATCAGAAAAGCTTTCAACAGCAATTTGTTACTTAGCAACGATGCCAAGCAAAACTAAGGGGAAAGGGGAGGGGGGGAAGGGAAATTTTTCGTCCACACACAATCGATCAACAACGCTACTACCAAAGCTAAGCACAGACACATTAGCATTACGTTTCAACCCTCGTTTCGCGATAATAATTCAAGCAGAAAAAGAAAAGATTGATTAAAATGATAATTTGAATAAAAATATATTTTTTTTTCTGAAAAATTAACAAACTACATCTGTCTATAATCATCATCATCATCATGGAGAAGCTGTTGAATGAAAACAGCGTTGTCGGATTTTGGCAAGAATGTTTGAAATAAATTACACTTTCTTCAATTGTAACTGGTCGTCCCAATTTTGTCATCAACTGTCAACTGTACAGGATGAAAAATATTCACCTTGTACACGTTGAACTGACTAGCCAGGCTTGACTTGAAATCAAGCGAAGAAGCATCCAAATAACCATCATCATCATCTACATCAAAGATAACTTGTCCAAATAATGTGGATGAACAAGATTTTCAATTATGATAAGAAATGAGCAAAAACACTCCCATATTCAATGTATCAGTGTTATTATACCCAAAAACCAAAACTGTCACAGTAACAGATCGATCGCATTGAAATATTAGAATATTTTTAGCCTGACCGAATATTTTCCTACAATACAATACAAGTGATCAATTAAAAATATGCGTGACCATTTCAAAATGGAAAACAACAGAAGGCAAAGCATCAATTGGATATTTTATTGTTGTTTCCTTCAGTATACACTAAAGTGATGATTTTCCTTTGAAAAAACCACTACCATCACCGCCTAAGCTTGAAGAGAAATTGCACGTTGAACTTATTATTCACAAAATGGTTGATTGAATTTGTATTGTGAAAAAAATGCTTTTTTTTTCTTTTTCAATCATCCCTCGCCATCTCTCCCAGGAATTGATAATTACATGAATAATATATCGAAATACAATTTTCCCAGTGTATCCACCAAAATGAAATAATAACAATAATAATAATAGTAATAGCCTAGCATGTTTCAAAAATATTGTTTGCAACATTTTTCCATAGTATCATTGCAGAGAAGTTGAAAGAAGTATTATTTATTTTTAAAATTGAATTTTCCAACCTTTTACACACACTTTCCAAACAGTGGAAAAAAGTACACTGTGAACGTCAGAAGAAGGAAAAAGCTAAAAAAGCCCATTTCTCTCTGTTTTCTGTAGAGAGAAAAAAAAACGAACACTTTAAGCTTGAAAACCAACCATCACAATTGTCCAATGCAGCAGTGTGGGTGTGGCCCAATTTTCTGGGATTTTTTTTTTCAATTTACACCCAATTGATTCATTGATCATTCATTTCATGAAAATCAATTTTTTCGAGACAAAAAAAAAAGAAATTCAATTTGCATATGATTATTGTTCGCTTGAGAAGCTTTGTAAACGCCGTAGACAAAGTATTTCACCAAAGAGCTTCGCAATTCTCAAGTTCGATGTCAAGACAGTTAGCAAGAAAAGGCGACAAGATGACAACAACAGGTCAGCAGAAGTTTTCAACCTGACCGGCCTCCGTTATGTTTCAAGGCCTCGTGCCTGAAGTAGAACGTCGGCCGAACGTGTATCTATCTATCTATATATATATACATATACATGTATATTTATATTTATTTATATATTTATGCATCCATATCAAGGTCGTCTGTCGAAAGGGGCCACAAGCCACAAGAAGAAAGAGAGAGAGAGAGAGAGACGTGATGCTTTTGTCCAAGAATATACGGCCATCTACGTTTGTTGCCCTCGTAAAGTCGACACCTGCAACCAAGCATAGAACACACGACCCCAACTATTATTAGCCGAAAAGCGGTGCAATACAAAGGCGAAGAAAAAAATCCACCCAAAGCTACCCCCAACTGATCCTACTGACCGACATGGCGCACCACTGGTGACAATGGAAAAATGACCGCGACCGAGTCACTACACATTAAACGTTCACGTTCATTATCCTTTAATGCCGAGGATTGACAGTGGCGAGAAAAATAGTAATAATCATAAATAATAAAAGAGAGAGAGAGAGAAAAAAACGATCCTGTGTCAGAATTAAAAAAAAAGTATAGAAAGATGATGATCGCGTTCAAATATTTGCACCAAAAATCGGTATGCATGGAAATTGTCAAGTCAACAACAAGTGGCCGAAAATCGGATGGCCAGTAGTAGCCAGGATTGCCAGTGGTCAAGTGGTGCGGACAAACAGTTGAGATGAACGGCATTTGCGTGCCGAACACAGGCAAAGCAATGCAAGCAAGCAAAGCAAGCAAGCAAGCACCACTGGGAGTGTTTATCCATTCTCGTTGTTGCCCAGTTTCCGCTTCACAAAGCCGAAGCGGAAGCTTGATCATCATCATCATTTAGTCAACAACAATAACAACACAATCAAAATACATCCGATATAAAAATTAGCAATAGTGTGAATGAAATGTTTTATCAATTGGAGTGGGAATAAAAAATTTTGAAGAAAACAAAAATAATACACAATAACGACAATTTCTGAAACTTACCTTGGTGAAGAGAGAAGCAGACCAAGAACAACGTCAAGCAATGATTAGTCATTTCCAACAACAGCTGGTAATGGATTGATCAGAGAAGAGAATAGAGAAAAAGAATAAAAACTTGTGAATGATGCTTGCTCCAAATCGACCCTAGCTTGTTGGACACTTGTATGCTAGGCAAGGTCACAAACACACTTGCACACTTGAAATGATGATTCTGTTGATCCACAAGTCTGCAATAAAAAAAAATATGTTAATTAGAAAATAAAATAATAAAAATTGAAATTGTGAACTGAATTGGAATTGAATGAATGCATCATTCTGCTAAACAAGCAAGCTAAAAAGAAATGTTGTCCCAGCACGCGAAAAAAGTACCCAAACGGCAGTAGCAGTGCGTGATGACAATCACGACCCTGGCCTGGTCGTCTCGACCGTCGTCGCGCTACCGCGTACAGGTAATCGTTACAGTATTCCGGATCGTGATGGGCAGGTAAGAGATTGATGGTACAAATGGGCCGACCGATTAAGCGACTAACCAACCTGACAACGACGACTGGAACAACTGAAGCAGCAGGAGCACCAGCATCATCAGCAGCAGCAGCATGCGTTGCATTCATTTGTCCAATCAAATTTCACACTCCAATCGGATGAATCACAATCATCCAATTGATTGACGCCTGCTTGCTTGTTCATCCATTTTGAAGTTGTTCGACAATTTCTAGTTCTAATTTTACGAAACTAGTAATCGTTTTAACTTTTTTTTAAAGTAATAATTTCTTTAAACAATATTAGAATACTTTTTTCTTACCATCATACACATCATTTCTTTAACAATAATCACATCCGCTACTTTCACCATCACTTCCACAAGAAATGCACGATTTAAGTATGTAAATTTATTCTTTTCTAAAAAAACAATAACACTGAAATAGACTGCATTTGTTGATATTTGATTATTAGCATACGCAAGCAGTGAATCACGATTACTTGTGGTGATGTTCAATGATGAAAAAATGTTTACGGCTAAGAAACAAAAAAAATATCACAATAAAAAATACACCATTGTTCAAGATGTTCTAACTGAAAATGTGCAAATCACTAGCAATTGATAATTGGAATTGACGTTTGATTTGAATTTTTCAATCAGTTCGTATTTATATTTAATTTTTTTTTATGCAGATTGAACGAGATTATGCACGATTGTAGTTGCTGGCATTTTGTCTGATTGGGCACCTAACTCCTGCGTGTTTGGTTGAAATCCACACTAATGTTTCATGCATCCAATGAGGAATTTTTTTTAATATATCTATTTATTTACTATCAACCGTTATTATACTAGCATTTATCAACCTTGAATGAAGATCATGCAAAAATGAATTATTTGTTTGTCCTGATTGAGAGAAAGAAGAAAAAGAGAATAATTGAACAATTTAAAAAATACCAATACATGCACGGGCAGTTTGTATATTTTGAAATGACAAAGCTGGAATTGTTGGATGATAATTTTAATGATCAACCAAAAGAACGACCTCGTCACAAATAAAACTTACAACTTCTGAAAATGAATGACAAAATATACAAGGTCAATAACAAATAAGAACAAGAAGAAAAAAAAAATATATATAAACTAATATTCAATTTATTTACAAGCAATAATAAAAAAAAAATAAATTTTAATCTCTTTATGGTAGTATGAGAAAAAAAATAATAATCGAGAATTTTATTCATTCAATTGAATCGACTGAAAATATGACAAATAAAAATCTGAATGTTATCAGAAAAAAATTAAAAAGAAAAAAAGCACATGAATGAAGCTCGGCACGTGTTCTCCATTTGAAACTGCTCGCTAAAAACTACAATCAATCAAATGTTCAGATTTTTATCCAAATTCTTTTGCTTCAATCTATAAATATCAAAAACAAAAAATAAACTATTCATCCGCTGTTGTTCAATTGTTGATCAATCACTTTGTGTATAGGATTGCTGGAAAAATAAATAATGTTCATTCAATTTTTGAAATTAATTTAAATTTAATTTAACATTTCGCAGTGATAAAATTACTTGGATAAGAATAGCAATTGTTTGCTAATTGTCTTTCTACAAACAACCAATCCTGTTATCCAGCTTTTCTATTCTTGGTCAAGCAAAATAGTCGCAGGTCAAAATTGCTGATCAAATTTCTCCGTTGTTCAATCATAGTCTACTTGCTTACCTTTAAATTGAGCTTTTCCTTACAAATAATGATAATAATAAAGATAATAAACATTTTAAAGAAAAACCAAAACTTTCTCAATATTTATACCAAAACTTACTTTCACTGATATTGCGAATAAAATTTACAATTGTTCAACAGTAGACGTTGTGACAAAGTGCTCAGATAAGATTTTCATTATTATAAAACTTATTTGATAGAAAAATAGAAAACAGAAAACTTTACTACTGTTCTTTACAAAAAAAAAATTAACATAAATAGTAATACTTACTTTTAATTCTAAACAATAATACATAAGACAGCTCATGTTATGCATAATATTTTACTTGAACAAAATTTTCAGCAGCAGAAAAATCTATAAAGCATTATTACAAAAGACAAAATCTTAGTTAAAAATATAAGCAAAATAATCTGCAAATTCTGTACTTGACGGTATGTCTGTCATAACGTACCACTGACATGCTTTGGAAGAGCATTTGTCAAGACAAAGCGGGCATTTGCCTGATGAACATTCAGTCCTGAAACGTACCTCACATTATGCAAATGATTTAAAAAAAAAAGAAAACAGAAAAGAACACTGACCACTGATACATGCAAGGTGAGCAAAATGAATGTCCACACCTTAAGACAATATCTTCAATGTTGTCCAAACAGAGGCAACACGTTTCAACGTCATTTTTATTAACACTGGAGCCGACTTTATCATGTTCAGCTTTGACAACAGGCTTGCTCAAAAAATCGTTGACAAAATCGCATATTCTAAGAAAGCGTACAAACGAAACAACGACCGACTTTTCAGGTTCACGGTTATGTAATTTCACCTGAAAATTTGTCAAATGAGAAATTTAAAATTGTTAATAAAAACACAATACACACATACCATATCGCATCGAACTTTCACCAGCAGTTTCCAGAAGAGCATATCGTTGAAAATGAAATCATTCGTAAGCACTGTAAATTTCAAATAATTTCCATTAGAATCGATCAGACGACGACAACTGAAATGAAAAAAAAAATTTTTCCAATTAAAAAAAAACAATCATATCTACAATTCATTTGTTCAATGCACTTGCCGAAAATTCAGCATGTTCACTTGTCTTTGAAATTGTTCAAATGTCATATCCCAAGATTGGAAATATTTTCTCACTTTGCCGAGCATGTCTTCTTTTTCCACTTTCTTCACAACATCCGTGCAAAACAAAAAAAAATTCTTTTTTTTTTTTGCAAACTCGCAATTTATTATATGGCAAAATAAAGAACAACAATATACAGTTGCAACAAATACAAACTAAAAATGCAAAAACAAAAAATTCCACCAAACACCCAATATAAACATTATTACCTGTAATTAAAGAATAATCAAGTATTAATTTCAAATATGTTGGTATGCAATATTGCGTGCAAAAAGAATGTATTGCATAATGTTTTGTTTTGCTTTTTTTTTAATTTCAAATGAAATTAAACTTTTTCTACATGCAATTCAAAATGAATAAATAATCTTCAAAAGTGAAAAGCATTAAAAGTGCAGCTTGCATTGATCAAACTCTGTCACATGTCGCGCCACAGTTATTGACGCCGCATGCATAATTGTGCTCTTTATATACTACTCCTTGAGAATGTATTTTCTGTTTATTGTTTAAAAAAATTAAAAATTTTTAAAAATGAACAAAAGGCATTAAAAAGTATTTAATTTCAAATTTGAATAGAAAAAAACAAAGAAACAACAAAATCCTTTCACCAATCAGAAAGACATTGTGTGCTGTTGGTTCAATTTCAAATTTCACCATTAAAAAGTGCACAACAACAACGACGACAACAACAATGGAAAAAATCATTCCATTTTTTTATCATTCTTTTTTCCTGGTGACTTTGATACTGACCAAGAGACTAAAATTGAAACTTAAATCATGTGCAGTTATCAATGAGAAAAAATCCAACAAATATACCAAATTCAGCTTGTTCATCATTGGAACAAACGCTGCTGTTCACCATCGGCTCCAAAGCTAACGACAACAAAGAGACCAACTCTGAATCATGCTGCCCTTTGCCGCTGGTGTTGTGCTCAGTTTCAGCTTCTGCTTCGTTCGACAATTTATCATAAAATACAACCTATTGCAGTGGTAATTTTTACATTTGGAAGAAAAAGCATTCTTTTTTTTTTTGTTCAAAAAGCCACAACCTACAGGTCGTCCTAAAAGGTCCATCGCTTTTTGACAATTGTCAATGGTCAAAACGTGGCTACCAGCTTTCAGCATGACAACAGCGCATTTCTAAACGACAAAACTTCGCCGTGGAGATGAGCCCACGCATCATCAAAGAATATTAATAATAATAGTCGAACTTGAATAATTTTGTGCATCTCTTTTTCCACCATCTCTTGCAGTTCATCAATCGCTTCTGACTCGACCACTTTTTCACTTGTTGAAATCAAATCTTCGGCAAACTGTACAAAGTCGGTCTTTTCTTGGAAAATACCCTTTCCATTATTATTGTTCATATCTAACACATTATGATTATTGAGGAAAAAAAAGAGAAAGTTGTTCAAATTATTAAAAAAAATATCACTGCTTCAACAGCATCGAATAATTATAAAAAGCTCTACTTTCAATCACAACAACAGTCATTTTTAAAAAGAAAAAAAACATAATTGATAACTTTTTTTACACTTATTGTATTCAAAACGGTATAAAATAAAAAATCACAACGACAATGCAGACAATTCAGAATAAATATCGTCGTCGGAATCAATATTCTCCTCGTCGTCACAATTCGACATTTGTTGAGCAAGCGTGACGTGTTTCATAATTTCGTTGAGTAAATCATTTTCAGAAAAAATCACACGCTCATCTTTTACAATACCATTTTTCTGATCTTCAAGTGCCAATTGGCCGGCCGTTTCGACAACATCCAAATCCAATTGCAAATCTTTCTTCTCCACTTTGATCTCTTTCATTTGTTCAGCAATTTTGATCAAAAATTCATCACTGAAAAAAAAAAGAAAAAAGAAATGCATTGATCATCAATTTCCATTTCAACAACCACAAATGCATACAAATATTCTCACGTTTTGCCTTGAATCCAGACACAGTAATCGTTCAAATAAAGTTCGTTCAAAACGTACCTAAAATCACCGGAGTTGTTGAAAATTTCATGCATCCTGAGCAAACATTTCAATACAACAACTCTGCCTGTACAGAAAAGACAAATTAAATTTCAAAAAAAAAATAATAAACAAATAAAATATACCTGATTGTAAAATTTCAATCACATCATTCAATACGAGTGATGCAAGTTGGAAGTTGCGCACCAGTGGAAAGCAAAGAGAACGACGAACACTGGCAATCATCGCATCTTGCATACGTTCAAAGCAAACCAAGCCGGCTAGTGTTGAACTCAACTTGGACATTGTCCAACCGGATTCAGGCTTGAAAGCAAAAGCCACAATTTTACACTGAACAATGATTGAAATGAAATTCTCACATTGTCATCTTCGCCCAAATTCACCCTCGCATCGTAGGCAAATGCGAACAATATATCCACCAATGAACAAATGGCAACGTTTTCCACTTCTTCACTCAACTGGTAGATCTTTCTCGGCAATGATTTCAAACGATCAATCTCATCTACAGTAAATCCACCATGCATGAAGGTATCTTCTCTGTTTGCAATCGACAACTTGGTCCATTTGTTTTTGTACATTAAACATTCTCCCATTGGTTGTGCTTCGTGTAAATCTGCACTGAAACAACATAAAGAGAAGAAAGAATAAATTAATCTCTTGCACGCAATTAATTATTTTCAATATCCACTCACAGATAAGCTTCGTCGGAAAAGTGCTCCGCTTCCATCAGAAACAAAGCACGTTTCCGTTCTTCAATGTTCAACGAATCCACATCACCAATGTCGAACAATTTCATTTCATCCTGCAACGTCAACAGATTATACCGCCAAATGCGTGACAATTGGATTGCAATTGGATTCAATTGGAAATTTGAAATAATAATTGTTCTTACTGTAACGGATTTCAGTGATGCAGTTCGACTGCAAGCAAAACCGTACGAATGCTTCGCAGAAAGATCGCCTCTGTCGATGTATGGTGTGGAAATAGCGGTTGAAGGTATACCATCGTCAAAGCCTTTGAAAGCAAAATAAAAAACAACAAAAAAAAAGAAAAATTCATAAATAAATCCAAAAACGATCATCAGATCTGTAGAAGAAATACCTTTCAAATTGACAATGAACGGCTTGATGCCTTCAGCTTCTCTTGGAGTGATCAAGCGAGTGACCATTTCCAAATCAGGAAAAAATTCACCAGGATTTTTCTTGTTCACTTTGATTGTAAAAGTTGCTGAAATGAAAATAAACAAGAAATTGAAATCAATATTGAATTTCGAAACGAATACCATTTGTTGGATCGTATTCAACCGGTGGACAATCGGTTTCTTCTAATTGGCTAGTAAAATAAAGTCGTAAAAAGTAAGGAGATGCGTAGAACAAAAATTCCTCATTGCTAACGTGAACTTCAATTTCAGAAGTCTGAAAAATAGTTTAATTGAAATCAGTTTTTTTTTTGAAAATAAAAAAAATTACTAAACTTACCTTCGCCAACAAAGCTCGAATGTGAATGACAACAGTGTTGCAGTCTTGGTCAAGATGGAATATTGGAATGATCATTTTTCAGTTTAAGTGTATTGATAAGTTGGAGAATTTTTTTCCGCTTTTCAGTCACCTTTTCCGGTGTAATGTTCAAAATTTCTTCACTGTTACCGTCAAAATTTGACGATGAACAAAATTGTTGCGCAACAATTTCCGCAAAAATTATCACATATAAACCGCAGTCGTAATAATTTATCTGTTTGGCACACGGAATCTCAACTACTTCCGCCGAAGGGATGTTTTCTTCGTTGTAATGCACTAATCGAAATATTTTGTTCGCGAGTCCTTTCACACCGACTAAATTCGAATAAAGCGACGAATTGTAATATTCAAATTTTTCCTGCTCCTTGCGATAAACTAACAAACTCCAGTGGTGCCCACCTCCAGCAGCAGAATCACTGTCGTTCACCGGAATCAGTAAAAGCGATTTTTTCAACCAAGGAAGCACTTCGTGCAGTGAATCAGTATCCGAGTCCAATTTAACCCAGTGGATCACTGCAGGTTCGATGAACGCAACACTGTCTGCAAAATCAGGAAAAACTACCTGTGTGAAATATTCAAAACAAAAGGATAATATCTGATCGTTCAGCCAATTTCTTCCTTTCAACAATTCCACATCAGACTGCCGCAATGAAACGTCGTAATAAGTAAGTACTACTGGATCTGCTTTACTCATTCAATCTAAAATTAATTCAACTGATATAACTAGTTTCGATCAAAATAATTCAGCTTTTATAAAATAAAATTGCAACTGTTCAGCACTGCAGAATTTTAAATAAAATTTTTTTTTATAAATTATTTGGGATTTTATTTGTTTTTTTTTTTTAAATAAGTCGATAGTGTAAAACTATTTTCAGTGCGGTACAAATTTAAAAAACAAATTAATTACCACGCAAAAATAAATGCACGCAATTATTACAGTAACCTGTTAGTTAAGAGAAATTAAGAACAATTGTTAATTAATCAAAGAAAACCAAAAGTTGAATTTTTAAATTATTTAAAATGAAATTTCCACTAATCAAATTCTAAAATTATAAATTTCAAATAAATATTTCAAACAAACGTAATTATTATTGATAAATTCTTATTACAAAACAAAATGCAATTAAATTTTGTTTGATTGTCAAATTGTAATATATTGTTAATGGAATTTTTGAAATGAATGTATCATTTGTTTCATTTGTTCGTTTGTGATAAATGATGTATGAAATAAATGCATAATAAATCAATATTTGAATGTGAGTGAAATTAATTTCTAGTTCGGGTAAGGTTCAAATAGATTTTAATTTCACTAGTCATCAAATGAATGTAATAAATGTAGATGGAGGAAAACTGGAAAATAGCAATTTGGGTCATAGCAAGAACAGTCATGGCAGCTGACCCGCACTTTCATCATCACAGACGCCGCGCCGACGCCATCAGCACGATACATCAAAGCCTTCGGTCAAGTTAGCTGCCAACAGTTGCTCAAGTTCTCAAATTATATCACAGATCAGTAATTCCGACCGTGATAACCTCGGTTATATGAGGAAGTAAAAAAATTAAAATAGAAGAGTCTGTCTGTCTGTCTGTCTGTCTGTGTCTTGGATTGTTACTGAGCAAGTAACTGTTAACTAAATAAATTGATATCACTGGTAACACTGGTAGCTTATTATTGGAAATATAAGCCTTCTTGAGTTTTTTAGGATGCAAAGTGTGCATGGGATGAGAAGCTCACGTTGTTGAAATTGCTAAGAAATCCGCTAGATTGTGAGAAGTTTATTTGATTTTCAACCATTTGCACCGCGAAAATGATGAGATTTGTGATGAATATAATTTTTTAATGTGGTAATTGCAAATTAATTCCACCGAACGATATTTATAAATGAGTATATTCAATTAGAATATAGGTTAATCACATAATCATGACGTTTGGTATTTTTGTCAATACTAATAGTATAAGACAAAATTTAATATTTGTTGTAAATAAATTTGTTTTCTTTGAAAAAGGTAATTGTAAAAGTGATATTTGTAAAAATTGAGCTTTTCATTCAGTATTATTTAGTAAAAACAAATTCAAATTCAAATTAGAATAAAATTCACATAAAATAAAACTATTTAAAAAAAAATTGCACTTGATTTATTTGTTTATATTAATATTTAGTTATAATTGTTATCAGAATGCATCGTTGTCAAATCACAAATGCCGCTAGTGATGCAATGAGAATTACAACAGTGTGATCATTAAATAATTGATTAGTTTATAATTTACACTCTTTCCAATGATCTATTGTTAATAAATTATTATCTGTGAATGATATAAATGCAAGAATGAAATATGAGAAGATGATTTTATATGAATGAATTGTTCATGCAGAAATCAATTTGGTTTGCTTGATAAGGTTGGAAAAATTTGACGAGCTTATCAGCAATGCAAGATGGGCCAAACTGATTGTGTGCCTTTGCAGATTATCCGTTGAATCGCAACACTGATTGATCGCATCTTTCATTCTTCATGAGAAGCAAAGAATGAATGAATGAATGAATGCAAAGGTCAATTTGTAATTATTTCTTCACATGCAACACAATAATGATGAAGTTGTTGTTGTTTTTTTTAAAAAAAAGAACATTTTAATAAATAATATTTATTATAATTCAATTATCATAAAAATACTTGAACAATGAATAATGAAAGTTTTGAAAAAGTAAAAAAGTTATATTTTGCATTATTTCATAATGGAAATGATTTCACAAATCGTGATCAAAAATCTCATCATGCAATTGTTGAATTTTGCTGATGTTGGGCATGATGTACAGAGTGTAAAGTTTTTCGGCTCCACGAAATTTGGGCAAATAAAGCCAGAGCAAAAAGATACACTTTGCCAACCAATAGAATGGAAAGAAGTTGTACAAATTTTCAGAAAAGAAATCGACCAAAGTGAAAAGACCAAAAACTGCCCAATAAATTAGCCACTGCTTGTCGTCGGCTTTGTCCACGCTTTCGATAGCCATGATCGACTTGATCACCGGATATCCATAGCCGATGAAGTTGCACAACAATTGGGCACCGTGACCAATGACCAAATACAAGCTGACCAATGCGGCAAACACGTAACATATTTCTTCCCTTTTGCGGCTGGTCGCTGCTTCCAATTTGGCAAACAATTTGCCAATAACTATATTTTCGTTGTGGATTGTACTGCTCACATCCGTATACAACTGGTCGAACAAGCTGAGCATTTTTTCGGTTGCTTTCTTTATTGTATACTAAATGGACTATGACTATGACTAAATGAAAATTGTTGTTGAGATGAAATTTTAAAATACTGTCCATTTTAAATTTCAAACTTTAAAATAGAGATTTGTTTAAATTTACCAATCACAAGTTTAAACAGTTGTGTAAATTAAATCTCTTTCACAATTTATTCATATTGACACATTGAAAAACTTTTTTTTGTTCCATATCAAATCAAAATTTGGATTCAGAATTAATAAAAGAATATGCATGCATATACACAATTATAATATTTTTCCTTTTATTCTTCTTGAAAAATGTAAATAATATGATTGAAATAATTTTTATAAGTAAATCAATCAATCAATCAATCTGATCTTCAGTTTTATGATTATATTACTTTCCTGCTTTTGGGTAGCTTTTTTTTGATCAAATGGCTAGTGAAAAGTTGACCTGCGAAAGGGCAGAAAGCGTCTGTTGCTGTCTATCATATCAAAAGGATTGACGTGACCGCTTCTTTATTAATTTGAATGATTAGCAGCGTTGTCACTCGGCACAAGCTAAGTCACACAAATGAATATGCCGATCAAAATATAGAAAAAAAATAGCATTGTATCGGTTAACATTGGTCAAAAAAAATAATAAACTTTTCCCATCATCAACAATCGATATTCAAAATTCAAATTTTGTTCTGATGTGCCCATTTGTTGCAATGTATTATTTTTTAAAATTGTCCTACCTAGTACGCAGCATGTACGTAAATGATGTAATAGATGGATTTTTCTTTGGGTTTTTATAACAATTTTTCAAATAAAGGCCTATGTTTCAAATTGATGATGAAAAAACTAAAAAAGAAAAAAATAACCACTATATGATGAAAATGACACTAGCGATACAAGGAAGAAAGAGAATTTCACTTTTCACACATACATACATACATATATATATTTAAATAAATAAATATATATATATACGTCCACGTCCATGCAGCTGTTCCAAGTGTAGCAATTTTCTCTTGATCATCCATCGCCATCAATGATTTACAATGGCCAGTGATAATTCACATCAGCGTTGTTGTTGTTGATGTTCATTGGTGGGATGATTTACGACCGACACATCACAAGCTTCTGCTTCTGACAGACGGATTCGCTCCGACCATTGCGGTCAAGAAATGATCAGAAAAAAAAATACATACATACTTTTCCCATTTTTATTTCATTAAATTTTCCTCATGTAATAACAATTTTTTCCAATTACATTATGTCCCTCCCCTCTTGTTGTATATAAAATTATCCAATTTTTAATAATTTTCCAAAAAAATATTAAAAACAAAATTCACCTTCAATTTGGCAAATATACAAATATACTTCACTCCCTCCCCACCACCTTACTATGCTCATGTTACTTTCAAACGTTGCCAAAAATTGCCATCAAAGAAACCACCACAAAGTCAAAAATCAATCACTTCAATCTCAAAAGAAACCGCAATATTAAAATTTAAATAAAAAAACCAATAAACAAAGTAATCACTTCCTCATAATTTTTTTCACCTTATTCACAACATCTCATCATCACTTCTGATTTATGTCTTAATTGATGAAGTTTTACCTGTTCAAGTTTTCCGCTCAGATGTGAAACAAAATATAAAAATAATCTTCATTCACATTTCATCGCATCCTGCAATTTGACTTTTACTTTTTTATAAAATCTGCTGCTTATATCAGCTTTGATTCTAAGCAGAATTATAATAAAAAAGATGTCAATTTTCTCATTTCATTGTATATTTCAAACAACAATGAAATGATCTTTTTATTCGCTTGCTAAAAATGAAAAATCAAACAAATATCATTAATAATAATGATAATGATGATGATAATAATAATTCGGCCATTGGTATAATGGCATTGGATGAATAATAATAATAATAATAATAGTAATAATAATAATAATAATAATAATAATAAGAATTTATCTCATTTAAACAATGAGCAAAATTAATATAGTCACTCTTGCATTCGCTGATTCAAAAAGAAAAAAAAATGCACTTTCAATATAAATCGTTCAGATGATGCTTTAACAATGATAACAAACCCAAGAGTGACAACAATGAAATTAGAAAACAAAAATAAATAATAATCAATTAATTGTATATAGATGTATAGCTAGGATAGTGTGAAGCCAGTTGAACAGTTAGGGCAGCTGGAATTCGCCACGTTGAGCAAACCACATCCGTATAACTACTTCACCGAAGAGACAGACTAATATTATCTCATCCTATGTGCTAAGATAATGCTGATAAATTTGGCTGGATTTGCAAAATATGAGAACACACGTACACTGTGTTTTCACGCAGTGTTCTTCAAAAATAATATGAATTATTTTTAAATATGGAATTCCAAAGAAGAAAAAATAAATAAATAATTAATTAATTAAAAACTGAAACATAAACATGAAATGATAGCTTACGGCATAATTGAAACCGCAGCTCGTATAACAAAAATAAATAAATAAATAAATATAACATATATCTAAAACCCAGTCATGCACACATATATCTGAGCAAAGAAAAAAAAACAGTTGCTGCACTGTGGAAGAAATAACAAACAAATGACGGATCAATGATCAATGAATAAATAATAAATGCAAAATAAGATCACTGTGTCGACTGCGGTGGCATCACCCATTCGGCACAGCAATTACTGACCAGCAATGCTGATAAAGTGGTCTCCTGAAATTAGCATAATCAAAATTACACCGGCAATTAATAATAACTTTTCATAAAAACTACACGATTGATCAATTAACTTGTCAATAAAAAAAATTTTTTTTTTAATTTTCACTTTAAAGAAAACAAAATCACAATAAATAAATAAATAAATAAATAAATACCAAATCGAAAAGAAAAACTTCGACAAATCGTTGACCGGAGTAGGAAGGCTCATACACTGAAGAAGTGTGCACAATTTTATTAGCAGTAAACTTTCTAACAAGCTCTAGTGATTCCTGAGTCCAACCAATCTCTTCTAAAAATAAAATTTTTGAAAAAAAAAATGTTTGAAAAAGAACACATTCAACACTGCTGTAATTTGTAATCAACGTATCTGAACAAATATTGAAATAATATAATAAAAAGAAAAAAAACATCTTCACATTCGATGATGTCATGTGTATATATATGTATACATGTAGTGCAGGTTTGAAGCATGCATTGTAATATAGAATTAAAAATAAGAACAAAGTTGATAATAAAAGTTGATTATATTATAGCAAGCAAGCAATAAATGATCCTCATAGATAAGAAGAAATGTGTCAATTTTCCTGTGTCAAAATTCTTGAACAGACAGAAAAAAGATCCAACTGACTAATAAGGGGAGGGAAAAAACTTTTCTGTAAAGTGTAAATAAATATAAATATAGAGGAAATTTAATTTCTATAATCTTACCATTGATTGGTTTCACATTGGGCAAAAATACTTCTGTAGCTTGAAACGGATAATTAAGAAATTCAGCACTGAAAAAAAAAAATATACATATTTATAACAAGCAAATATTTCAAAATTGGATAGACAATCATTATCATATTATTATTATTATTCATACTGTATTTGTCGAAGATTCCAGACCGGCGATTTCACAAGGCCACCAAAATCCAAAATACGAATCCAAATTTCATACTCTCCAACTTCATTCATTTCAGCTGTGCCAAGCGTCATCACGCGGTACCAAACGTTGTCAAACGACGCAACGCAAACCATATTACCTGGAAAATAGGATTTTTATCCGTCAAACAAACAAAAATAAATTTGTCATAAATAAATTATCATAATAAATAAATAAATAACTCACTACCAATTGGTTCAGGAATTAACAAATTGCATTCATTTGCACCGTAAGCGTTGTTTAAATTCGCCTGAAATTCCGATAGCATCAAATAAGTTGGATGCGTAGGCTGTTGGACAAAAAAGTGCACTGCATTCTGTATAAAACAGATAGTAGTTTCAATTGGAACATCAATCGGCAATTCTAGCTGAAAATTTGTTTTTTTCGTTGGATTAATACAAAAAAAATAATAATAAATTATAATAATTACTGACATCTAAAAATTTTTCAGCTGGCAGGTGGAAACTATCCACGAAAAGCAACGGCGTCAATTTCAACATTGGATATAGAGACGATGGAAAACGTTTACGGATAGCCCGAAGTGCGTTGTTAATTGCATCACGGTCTCCTGTAAGTGTAAATATTGCGTATTAATATCTTTTTTAAAAAAATAATTTCTTTCAAAATCATAACATGCCCTTGTATATATATATTTATTTACCTCTAATAGTGCAAATCTTGGAACCGTCTTTAAAACAGTGACTGTTTATCCAAATTTTTGAACCGGATAATTCTTGTATACGCTTGACGTTGATACCAGAGCGTCCAATCAAAAGTCCAACAAGATCTGTTGGTATTTCAAAATTGTACTCCTTCTTTTCGCCATAATGGCAGCTCTGCACCGACGTGTAGTCACTTTCCGCAGCACTGCCTACCCAAGCATTGTTTGACGCTTCAACGGATGACGAAACCGATGGATAACTTTCCATCGAACCCTAGATAAAAATCAACCAATCTCCAATATGGTTGTAGATGTTATTTTCAATTAATTTATTCAAATTAAAAAAAACAGTTAAAAATTAATTCTTCGACATAATTCTTTGGCCTTCCAAGTGTCATTGTGAATTAGCATCATCGTTGTGAAAGTAAAAATTTTGAAACATTCAAAATGAATTTGTAGTTTGAACAAAAAATCAATTGATAACGAAAAGAAAAACTCACTAGTAACAGTTGGAAGCCTTGACCTTTAACCTATCTCTATCTCTGCGGCATTAACTGAACTTTGCAAAGTGAGAGAAGAAGAAGAAGATTTTTTTTTCTAAAAATAGTTCCTATTTCCCAAAAAAGAAATTCGTTCTCAAGTTGTACTACTACTACTACTAATAATAATAATAATAATGACATAATAAAGAATCCCGGAAAAAGAAATATTCAATATGAATATATATATATTGGGGAAAATATGCGCTACGGTTGAAGGGGGGGGGGGAATCAACGGATAAAATCAGTCGTCGTCGTCTGAAATAGGATGAACAGCATCGAATAACAGCTGCACCATTTAAAAGCATGTTTGCTGAGTCTAATGTAAACCTGATCAGTGGGGAGTTTTTCTATCAAAGCTTTTCGTCTACTGCAGAAGAAATACAAAAATTTGCCTGTTACAAATATCCCAAACGTCTGTCTGAACTAAACAAAAAGAAGAAAACGCGACTACTCGAAGAGCTTTTGATGAACTAACGACGATGAAAAGATACGCAAGAGTGAATTCATTTTTTCGGCGGGATTCTTGTTTAAATTAAATCAAGTAAACAATACACGCACACCAGTAAATACACATCCAACGAACACCAAACGGTACATCATACATCACCTGCTGTAGCAATTTCAAATAAACATTCAGAAGCAAACTCATTCAGACAATAAAGATGAAGTCACTTATCGCTACTTATTGGTAGACGAGCCAAACATTATCAGATAGAAAAAAACAATTCACGATTACCACCAATCAAATATTATTAACTAATATTAATTGTGAAAAAGAATGAAAATTAATTTCTACGCAAAAACCTACACACATTCCACAAATACTCCCCCGCATACCTTTACATAACAAGGTAAAAAAAAACAGTTCATCAAACAACTTGAAACTCATTGATAACCAAAAAAAATAAATCAAATAAAAACCACAGCTTCAACAATGTTTCAAAGTAAAACAAGCAGAAAAAAAAATTAAAAAACCACAAGTAACCCAGAGTTCATTTTTTTTAATCAAGTTAAAACTTGTTGTTAAGATGATAAATAATTCATTTTATTTAAGTTTCATCGATGCTATTTAAAATATAATATATATATTTAAATTTGAACTTACTTTTTTTTTTTGAATTACTCTGTAAAATATTTCAAGATAAAGTTAATAAATTGAAGAAAAAAACAACAACTCTTATTATCACATAAAACATTGATCAATTGAATGAAATACTGAATTGATAAATGATCATCAATTTACCTGAGAACAGGGGCCAGTTGCCGTTGAATACGACATCACACGAACGCTCAGTTCGGTACAGACAGATTGGGCAGGTCTGTTGTAAACGCTTTCATTGTTGTGATTTCCATCGTAAAAATGTCGCTCCGTGCCGTTGTACTGACCATTGACAAATGTCCCATGATAAAAAACTACAACAGGAAAAAAGAAGCACATAAAGTGAAAGGAAAATACGGAAACAACAAATTGAATAAGCTATATATTATATATATAGATATCAATCACCATTTGGGGTGCCGTTCATGGAATTGTTTTCAGAATCTCCATTGGAATAAGAGTAATAATCACTGCGATTTTCAGACGGAGAATTTTGTTCAGACTTTCCTCGTCCTATGCTGGCGCATTCTAACAATAAATGAAATTAAATTGAAAGTGAAAATTTTTTGAAATTTCAAAAAAAAAAAAAATTTCTCACCCTTGGTTTCTGTTCGATCCGTGGGCGGTCGAATTTGTCGACCATTGACGACTGGTATTACCACTGGATTTTGAACGGTCACTTCTGGTGATTTCTGATTACCATTACCGGAAGCGGCTTTCAAGCTAGCCTTGCGGTGATTGACTCGACCACCACGTTTGTAAGACATTGGCTTTTCAGTAGAATTATAATTCGATGGCACTGTCACTTCACACTCGGAAATTGAAGTTGTTGGAAAATTGTTGTTGCCCAACTCGTCAACGCTTCCGCCGCCCTGATCCACAACGACAATTTCGGCTTGGTCAACGCTGGCAAATTTTCCCGGACGCTGAACAAATTTTTTCCAACAATATAACAAATATGCGGCACTTGCGGACGTCAAACAAGCAACACTACCGACCAAACACACCTGCCTGGAAAAGGGGGGAAAGACAATTGGCATGCTAAGCTTGATTCAGACGACAAATGCCTTGCACGGCACGCCGCTGACCTGTTCCGCCGGCAACTTTGCACTGCTAACCAAACTATACAAACAATATACAATAGAAATCAATGGAAACGTTGAACAATTTTCAACATAATCACAAATTGATCTTACTTGAATTGGGTGCAAAAACGCGCGAAAAAAAATTCTAAGACTCAAGTACCACCGACACACGACGATACTACGCACTTCAACAGCCCAAGTACAGTCGACGATAAAAAATATTCAGGAATGATGCCTGCATTTCTCTTAACTATCTTCTCAATTACAGTTCTTTTTTTCCAATTAATTAATTGATCAATTTCAAATAAATTATATTCAACAATTATACAATTAAAAATAAAATTAAAAAAAAAACTATTCTATTTATATTATGAGAAGTATATTTTGATGAATTTCAAAAAAAACAAAACAAAGCAAAACAAATTTTACCGCGATTAACGTCACGTAAATGTGCAATTGATATCAAAGAAAAAAAAATAATAATATTTTATCTTATAAAATTAAATTATTTGAGAGAAAAGAAAAATGTAAAAAAAGGAAAAAAAATTTTTTCAACAATCTTTTCAACTACAACTGTACAATACTCATCAAGTACAATAATGTATTTGATTTTTGATTCATTTTATTAAAATAAATTTTAATTTATTTAATAATTTAATATTTAAAGATAAAAATAATGATGCAATTTTCAATAATTGAAAATTACAAGTGATGAAGAAAATTTGAAACAACACACATCTATCAAATTCTATACTTGTATTTATTATTAAATGATAAAACAATAACATTACAAATTATCATAAACGCTAATATTTATGTTGAATTTATTTTTTTTAATGATTATTTATTTACTTTACTTATTTCTATGCACAAAATAATACTGTACGCAATTTGTAGAATTTGTAAAAATAATTTTGTTTGTTTAACGAACAAAATTTTAAAATTATTCAAAATATATTTATATTTTTAAAGAAACGTCAATTTTTTTATTTGAACTTGTTCACTTCCTTTTCAACACATCCCATTCTCAAAATTTGCTCATTAAATGTTCCTGATTTCACACAATTTACTGTATTCAAATTTTTATTTTAAACAATCAATTAAAATAAATTATCAAATAATTATTTTATTAAAATTTGAGCATAAAAATTTACTTTTTGATTCAACAAAACTGAAAATACTCACTCATTCGTAAACTGTAAAGTATTGCACTGAAGTAAAATTCTTTTAACAACATACTTTCCACGCTTTTCTTTTAGTCTTTTTTATTTTGGAGAATTGATAAAATTTTTTGCATAGCGGATAAATTTCATTATTCATTATAGTGAACTGTTAAACTGTTATCAATGATAAGGCAATTGTTGGTTTGATGGATATAATTGTTGAAATTTACATTTTATTTTTTCTAATTAATCAATTTACCACTTGTCTAACAAGAATAATTTCATTTTCGTAAAGAACATTTTTTCCCGTAAGTTTTAAACAAATAATTTTTTATTTGTACATGTACAAATTTATTCAGTAAAGTAGTATTCACAAAAATGTTTGCTCATCGGTATTTATTTTGTCTGTTCATAGAGTTACTTTTATTGATATACTACAGCAATACATTTGTAATATTTAATGACGTTTGATATTGAAAAGAATCAAAATGACAACAATATAGAAATAACTGTTGTGTAAGAAAATGTGAAGAATGTAAACAATGATTAGAGAAATAATTTATGATATAAATTTGTAGTCAATGTGACATTTTGATGAATTATGCTGTCCTACTATTAACGGGGCTAGTCAAATCCGCTTAACACGCTGATAAACTGCCTGAGAACTGGAATTTATATCACTATTCATTGATTAAGTGTATACATTTTTATACAAGTTAGAGGTCAACAAACAATATCAGTGATTGAAAATCAATAAAATTAAGATGCACATATAAATTGAATATTTCTTAAATAATAGAAATGATCTTGAAAAAAAAACATATTAAGAATTATTTGAAGATAAATTTCAAATTTAGCCTGTAAACTGTATTCATTTCAGCAACACTTATTGTTTAACACATTAGAAAATTTAAATAAATTCAATTAGATTAAAATTGATCTGTTTATTGAAATTTACTTGAAAGCTTTCATTCACAATTTACATTATATTCTTCAGCGACTATATTATCAATATGCAAATTATATGCCATTGGCATATTTTCTTTAAGCTAACCCATAGCGCTGTGTTTGAAATTGCAAATTATTTCCCACGACATCAACAAAACTTTAGCATTATGAAAGACAAAATTCAGCACTGAAGTTATTTTTGACTGTTTTTTAAAATATTTATTGCACACTAGATATGATAATAATGTTTTGTGATTAGTTTGCAATTTTTCATTAAACAAGTGGTACATCGATTTGAATACAGGAATAAAATGGCATATATTGATGTATTTTATATCGTTAAAATAGCGTGTAAAAATTCTAATGCATAAAATAAGTTTTAAACAAATTTTATTATAAATTTGAATTAATATTCGTAAAGTAAGTTAATATAGAAAACAACGTTAAACATTATTGAATTGAATCGATAACAAAAACAATGCTTGAAATTTAATTTTTCTAAATAAACAATCGTCATATATCATCCTTGCATGCTGGGTCAAACGAATTTTTGAAAATTTTTCCATTAAATCAATCATAAAAGATTAGTATTGACAAATTTCATTTTTCAGCATATTTTTCAAACTATCAAGAACAATGAATGGTTTCTTATTTCTTTCTGGAACTGTCATCATGCTAACATTGTTAACGTTTAAATCCGCTTGTTGGTTGTATTGCAATTTTAAGCATAACTGAGTAGACAATTCGATCAAAGTATTTTTCATGCCTAAATATTAAAATCACATTTAGCGAACTTTAAAAGTATAAAAAATTCATTTTTAACGTAATAAAAATATTTCATGAATGCTTACAGAATGCATTTACATTTATCCCAAAGTAATTCATATTGCCATGTTAAAATCATAAATCTTGAAATAAATACATAAAGCTGCCCATTTTTACAAATCAAAACACTGACTTTATAGGATGGTTGAACGGCTTTTATTTTAATGTTTTACCTTTATTAAGAAAGTGATTAATATGGCAAACTATGTATACATGTACTACTTTCATTTATAGAAACATTTAATTACATTCAGAAAAATAAAAAAGAAATAAACTGTGTATAATAAATTAAGCTAGCTAAATTAATTACTTAAAAAGAGATATTTTATTATAGCCAAAATGAAACTACTGTACGTTAATTACGAAATCACTCATATTTTGAAATGCATTTTTAAATGTTTGTGTAATCAAAGTTATTTTTTGGCCATACATTAAAATATAAATTTGATAAAATTAAAAAATGAATGAAACATTCTTGTGCTATTTTATTTGCATAACTTTTGCAGACTGCAACAATTTTGGCATCGTGATTTGCCAAATGTCAAATGTTACTCTAATTATATGCTGTTCAATGAATAAGGTAAATTTGAAATTTTTCAAAACAAATAAATTACTTTTAAACCATTTATATTCAATGGAAAAGGTATTTCAATAATATTTAAAAAATTTATCAATGTAAAAGCGTATTTTTCAATTGATAATCTGCTGAAGATTATAAGTTTTGCATTACAAAATTATCATATTACGTTAAGAACCCTTACACTTTTCTATTAGAAAAGTCATTTGTTAAAGTTCTTGGTTATTTTTAAAGTTATAATTAAAAATATCCAGTGTAATTTTGCCCAAGTTAGTGGTAACAAAAGCTTAACGGAAATATCAGCAAATAGCAAAGTACTTTGATATAAAATGACATTTAAAAAACGCAACAAAACAAAAACTGTACAATAAAACCGTATAAAATGTTATAAACGCTTGATGCTCCTAAATGTTGTAAGAAATTATGAAAAAAAATTTAATCTTAAAATTAAAATTGTAGCTACCAATAATAATTCAATATGTAATTCGTGCAATACGAACGTTACGATTTTATATACAAGCAAAAAATTGTATTTACATTTGCAAAATGATGTAGTTTACTATTACGCTACGCCGTGGTCTTCAGCGATTACTTTATAAGTTATGAATTGCAAAGCTGTATTTTTTTACTTTTATAACTTTGAATATGTTGAGTTTTAATCAAAAATTACGTTTTAAAAATTTGCCTTCGTTATAAAAAAAAATCATTATCAACCGAAGATTGAAGCTTACGTGTTTCACTTACACAGAATTACAAGTTGCTTTCGTGTGAAAAGTAAATTTTTTTCATCAAGCTATCATTAACTTTGCTGTTTTAAGAATGTTAATCTGTTGCCAAAAGAACATTAATTTTTTAATTTCTATTATTTCTCTTTCATTTTGATGAAATTTTTTTTTCTAAAAATTTGGTAAACTATTTTTTACACTATTTTATATTTCATTGTACACTTTACGGTGTTGGGCAATATTTTTAAAATGTTACTCAAAATTGTAAAATTTTACGTAATTTTCTTCTCCAAATTTTAAAAACTTACATACCAAAGTTTTTTACCCGCTTTACTGTAAAAATACTTTATGTAACTTACTGTCAATTTTTAATCTGATCTTCAGGTGTAAATAAATATTAACTTATCAAAGAAAAAATTTTGTTGTTGATGGATCAAAATAATATTTTCAATATATTGAAATTATGAAAACTGCAATGAATTATAGCAAAATTTTTTTGTTTATGCAATTAATACGTTTTTAAGTGGTGTTGTTTGTGTATTTAACTGAAGTGACACGCTAAAATCTGTAAAAAATGTGAAAAGTGTGTATCATTGCTAAAGGTTCAGATCGCTTCTGTTTGTGGCGCGAAAACGCAGCGGGTGGTCTTCGTTGAAACTACATATCAAATGACCAGCGACACTGGGTTGAAGTGATCTACACGACAGATGGCCGTTGTCCAAGTGTCATTCGGTGTTGTATTTCTCAGATTGCTCTTTGCGGGCAAGCTTCTATAAAAAGCATCGACTCATTTAATACATCGACCGGCTGTTTGCCTGTTTAGAAACGAAACTGGTAAGGCGATCAGCCACCAGGCCGTCGGATCGATGGGCTCAGAGAAGGGAAAACGGCAAGAGGATGAGCTGACTGACGGCTTAGCTTCGATTCGGTCATTGTTTGCTGACCATCGGTAAGCCGTTAGTCATTTGGACAAAGTCGGTGAAAACAGTCCTCATCGGTAAAAGCTAGCAAGCTCTGAAATCGGCTAATCCCGGATTAAGGCGGCAATATAATTGTCTGCCTGGTAGAATTGGAACGACTGTTCTGTTTGTGGCCGCCGGTCTGCCACCTCGTCCCAGGCCAATACTTTGGTTCCTGTCAACGGAGCCACGTTAGCTGAAAGATTGCGTGATTGAAGCTCAGCTTGGTCGATACGGATGAAAATGACTCGATAAACTCGATTATGCACGACAATCACCAGCAATATTCACACCCGGACGTCAGTTCAACTGCCATGGGATTCGGGATCGCATTGGCAATGCCCGTCCAAGCACCTCCGCGACTGACTGATGCTGTTTACGGTAATGGATGGAAAATTGGCTCATTTTGGCTAATCTATTTTCGCCCTTTTCACCCCGAACGCGACCTCCAATTTGGACGTTAAATTTCTCATTGAAAACCATCTTCCTGCGCTTTTTAACTTGTAATTTTTTTTCAAAAATTCAATCCTTCAGAAATTAACTTTTAAAGCTACTTTGTTCACAAAGTGAATTTCAACATTTTGGGAGGTAGCTAAATATTGTTTGAGAAAAAAATACTTGAACATTTTAATAAAATGCTCTATGCGATGAAAATAATAATAGTATTTGGAAATGTTGATTGCAAAATTATTGAACATTCCAAATATTTAATTGTATATTTTCATAATTAGATGTAATTATGTAGATATTGACAAGGAAATTGGTATTGAAATCCTATTAATAAACGCTATAAAATTGATATTTTTTTCAAGTATCCCATTATTAAATAAAAATGAATTGTGAAATAATATTTTAATTTCATATTATGATCTAATAATTCAGTTTTATTTATAAATTATTATGCATCACATTGGAAATTTATGTTTCAAAAGTATTTGTATTCTAAAATTTTTTCATATCACACTACACAGTATGTATTTTTTTTGTGAGTTGTTTATCGCATAATTAGTCACTAAACACTAGATGTTTGTTGATCAGAGTGATAATATATTATACTCAAAGACTGTGATTGTTATTTTTGTAAATGCAGGTTAAGTTTTTATAAAATTTTCAGATGATAATTTGTTTTTGTTGCGTATTTTAATGAATATGTAAAAATTTTGATGTAGCAGAGATTTGAATTATAGAAATTTGAATGCATTGGACATTCATTTGAGAAGAAGACCTTGGCACGAATATTTTCAAGAGGTTGACGTTTCATTAGTATCCTATTGACAGTGTCAGCGTGAAAAGGGCGGCATGGAGTTGAGTAGTAGCTGTTTAAAGCGTTGTCAATGGCTGGTGTAAAGCATCAAAATTGGCAGGCATACTGTGAATGAAACCAAAGCGTTGTGGTTGGGTTTGGAAAACAACAAGCCAAGCTGGTGTGGATTTCTTGATGCCGGATGAGGTCGGCGGTCTCTGAGCCTTGCACCTGTCCATCAGTGGACTTCTCGTTCAGAAGGACAGCAACATCAGGCGCCGGAAAGAACAACAAAATCTAGTAATCAGTTCTGAACACTTGTCAGCTTTCATTGTTTTCCGACGCGTCAGCTTACTGGCACCGGCGCGACGCTAGCCAACACTTGTTCCCATAAAGCGGCGCCCAATGTTTCGGCACCTGATGCGAACGCCTATGGCGCAAGGCGTCCGCGTTCCACTTGTCAGAAACGTCACAAGCAACTTATAACCGATGAAATGCTGAAACATGAATCTCTGAACATAAGCATCTATTCCGCACCGCTGGTGTTCAAAACAAAAACAAAACCCTTTAACAACGTCCTCATGGACGTCATCAGCTGCCAAATTACTGCTTCTACGGTAGCTTTCAAACTGAAAAATGAACAATCATTTGATAAATGCTTTAACATCTCATTGAAAAAAAAGCAACAAATAATGCATGCATGTATATGAATAATTTTTACTTATTTCACTTTTCTTTCCAAAAGCTTACAGATTTTATGCAAATGTTCTTGTCTTTTTATTGTATTATCAGTATATTTAATGAAATAATATAAATTGAATGTCAAAATACGCATATCAATTGAAAATGAATAACATTTTAAATGCATTTTCTTCATGGGTGACATTAGGCATAAGTTAATTATTTTCTGATTAAGACAAGCCAGTAAGGAAAAAAAAAGCTTATTTGCATCAAACGTTCAGGTTCGTCATTTGATATGCTATTTCAGCTTTACAAGCAGTTGAAAAATGTCTTTCCTTTCTGAGAAATTAATTTAAATTTCAGATATTTCTTTTTTAAGAATCCCACAAAATGAGCTTCAACTAGTGGCCGTCGGTTGTCAGAGCTATTTATCAAATTTACTTTCCCCTCCCACAAGTAAGCCAAATAGGAAAGCTCAAGAGAATTTCCATTTCTGGCAGCTCATCACATTCATTACATTCAAATATTCGAACACTCAAACTGGTTATCCGAATGTTATCAGTCTATATGCTGAGCTGTAATTTTTTTTTTGTAAATAATATTATTGGCAAAGAAGCGATTGCATTGTTAAAAAATGCTACTGAACGGAATGATTAGCAAAATTTTGAAGAAATATCTATGATTTTTATAAAATGATGATTTAAAAAAAAAAAATTTTCAATACAAGAGACCAAATACCTTATAATGATAGCATAAAATAGCAAGCATTATAATTTGATCAAGTATATTATGCAAATGAATTGAAAGCGCTGAAATAGTATCGATCAATAAAAATAGAAACAATGCAATGTTTATAACAAAAATATTTTTTGTATGAAATTTTTAAAATGTAATTTTGATAATGTTTAGTAAATTTGCAAATGAAATTATTCGAGAAGTAGAAAGTCGGCAGCTCTTTGTAGTTAGCTACTGTTTCAACACGACAACGTTGAGCAGCAGGTAGTTTCATTTTGAATTTTCTGCTTTACTGCGATAAACAAACTTGACAGAAAAGCTTAGAATCACATTTGTTGATTTTTAGGATCAGTTTTGCTCTCATCTACACAGCACAGTAAATCAACTGATGACTAGGATTAATTTCTTTACAAAAGTTTGTGAACACTGCCAGGTAGGAGCTTTCGTTGAAAAATGAAACAGACGGTTTTAGTTTCTTCTCTATAGTCAACCTCGCCTAAGTGAACAGCTTAGATCAATACTGGTGAATCAATTTCACTGTTAGCCAGCATCATAATAGTCAGAAAGTAATAGTTGACTTTTGACGGCACTGCTTCGACTACTGTGACAAATAAACTTTTATCAAACGTTGCATTTAAAAGCTGTCGTCACTTTCAGATAATAGCTTTCACAGTAGATAAACGTAAACGTTGTAAATTATCTATACCAAACGATCGAATCTATCTGTAAAATTTACAAGCAACAAAAGTTTCGTAGACAGTACAGAATTATCCATCTTTGAAATCAAATTTAGAATAATAAAAAAAATTTTATTAATACGTGACATTGATAACCTTTTTTATAAAGTTTTATAAATTAACATATCAAGTGTCATCATAAGTCGCAATTTGTTTAACAGCTTTTACACAGATATAATAGATTTCTGGGATATTACAGATATCCTGTGAGATTGATATGTACATCTACGAAGCAAATGCATTTTTCATTCTATTCATCTAATTGAAAGTAAAAAATATAACAAATGAATCTAGTAAAGCAATTATTTAAACGCAACTGATAATCTGATATGATCACTTCAAGGAATTCATTTCAACAAGCGTTAAAAAGTTGATTACCCAAAGTTGAGTGATTTTATCATTTCAAGCAATGATAAATATTCTTTTGCAGGCTGAAAAATCTCACATGAAATTTAAAGAAACAAAACAAAGCTATTTTTCTTCTAAATAAAAATTCAATTTAATAAATTGCAATTACTGAAATAAGATTTGCTAACTTTTATACCTAAGGTGAGTAATATTTCTGTTATATAATTTCGCTTAATGTTTTTATCTTTCATTCATGCACGGTGAGTAAAAACAGTTTGTATATATGTTCTATTTTTTCAAGAGAAGCATATATTAGTTTGCAATAAAAGAAAGCCATTTTATGAAAATATTTTTAGTGCAAATTTTTGCATGAATTTTGATATTTATTGTATTATGCAAATAATATGTTTACAAATCACATTTATTTAAAATTTCAGTATGAAATTAATTTCCAAAAAACTTTTCATTATTTTTAGTTTTCTTTAACATCAGTATGAATAATAATAAGAATATTAACATTGCGTACAAATAATGCAAATTTAGGCAACTTCTTTTAGCTAGTACTAATATTATCACTATTCAGCTTCTTAGTTTTTACTTATCCAGTCTATTTATCAGGAAGTCAGTTGAAAAGTTTTTATTTTTGCGTGTAAATAAGAGTGATTCTAAAATAAGAAAAGCACTTGCATAGAACAAATGAATTGCTTTTAAATTAAACTCACATTATTCTGGATATTCGGCATCTAAATTTGAGTACTCTTATTTCTAGTAAGTACTACTGTAAAACAAAGCAGCTTCGGATATTTCTTAACAAAAATAATAATGCAAAATTGTTAAAAAGTAAAACATAAACATATGAATCTTTCAACTAGTGACGTAATCGTGTTGTTAGCCTATAGAATAAGTGAAATAATATTTGAAAATCCTAAAGATGAATTTGAAACAAGCGTACTTTCATTCCATTTGCTCAGATTAAAACTTTTCTATAGTTGTCAAGAGTTGAGCAACAGTGATTGGTAAAAATACACAGCAGATAATAATAGCCGCAATATTTTACTTCTTTGTCCGTTATTATTGTGGTGACAGCGAATGCTAAGCTTCCGCTTGCATGCTTACGGTAGATTAAATTGATTTCACTTCTCGCAAACATCGCTATTGAACTTTGTTTATTAAACAATGCCTTCTACTTTACTTTTGATATACTTTTCTGCTTTTGAACGGATTAATATTTTCAAGCTTTTATTTTTTCATCTTTCAAGAGTATAAGATATTTAATATTTGTACATAACTTGCTGGGATTTGAAAATTTTTTTAAACAAAAATATACTTTTTATTCAAGAATAATCAGAACTGGGCATCGCAAGTCTGAAAAAGTTTTTGGCAAAACGTTTTCTTTGAATAAAAAATATAAATAACTGATTTTCCAGCTTTTAATAATTGTTAATCATTGCCAGACGACCTTTAGCTAAGTGCAAACAGTGGAGTGTGCAGAATTTCGTTTAAGAAGAAGCCTTAATTTTCAATAGAATCAAAATTATGCAATTATTTATAAAAATGTTAAAAGCGTTTAAAGTGATTGAACGATTACAATTCTTAGTAAATGACACCGACGCCCCCTTATCAATAAGCCAAATGGATGGTCAATTTCTAATCAACCAAAACAACCTGCATAGTATTTAGAATTTAATCTGATATTTGCTTGAATCATCTTTGCAATTCAAAATTTTGATTTTCAATAAAATGAGAAAAAGCCAAAAAAACTGGTAATACACTGTTTTGTATATTTCATCAAGTTCAGAAAGCTAAATTAAAAAAATCCTGATTTATAAGATAGATTTTAATAATATTCGTGGAAAATTGATTTCTTTAGAATGTATCGCTTTAAAAAGATTGCAATAAAAATTTGTTTTTTTTTGTTAAAACAGAATTCACTTCATGAATTACTTTATTAAATTACTTTTTGCAAGCATTTAATAACGTGAAGCAATTGATTTTATTTAAATTGATCAAAATTAATTGCTGTAATTGTTTGTTTTTTTGAGAGCTTCAAAAATATGCAATCGTTTTTCAGAGAGGTATTAGTGCAGTTTTTACAAGTATTTGTTTCATTATTAAATGTGGTTATTGTTCTGGCAATGAGTATTATTAAGCAGAAATTCAAGGATGCATGAAGTGAACAGTTTTACAATGTTTCCAAGTGGACGGATGAATTGAATGCACTGTTTCCGCTTGCAAATCTTATCAAGAGGATCAAAGAGGCCAGTTATCTGCCGGTGGTCAGAAGTTTGAAAATTGACAATTTGAAGTCGTACCATGCGCACCTGCTTGACCAGTCCAACTATTGGTCATTCGGGCCTTTTCTCACATGTTCATTGTATATGAGAAGGCGCCGTTTTTGGTACTTTTGCCGGTTGAGCCGCGAAAGTATAAAAGGCGGAAAAGAGATAGAAAAGGGAAGAGTGACCGTTGCAAGTAATTAATCTGCCCTTGAGGGCGCCGGACACAGATTGTCTACGGTCAATTGACTCGACGGGTGGACAACGACCATCCAACGCTGTAATCGGATCCTTTGCGTTGTAATCCGCTTCCTTGGGTCACCACCTTGGCGCCGATGCTGTCGATTTTTGACAGTGTCGTCGACACCGGTCTGCTTTTACAGTCTCAATTCGGCAAACGTTAAATGGTCAATCGCTCCTCCTCTATTGTTTGAAAGGCCGATCGGCTATCTGGCAGGCGCTGGCCATTTGACCGTTGGTGGAAATCGCGAAGGGATTGCGCCGAGGCTGATGGTCGAGCGCCGGCCACGCGGAACGCTGACCTCAGAAAAGCAAAGCTCCGCAGGTGACCAAACCGCCGCCCATGCAAACAATTTGGTCCAGTCAGCAAATAATCTAATCTTTTTCCATAGCTAATACCATCCGATTTGACTATCCGCCCTAATCGATCATAGCCACCGTCAATAATAGAGCCGCTTAGCCACTGATTTGATAAAAAAAAAATATTTCAATATTTTTTCTCTTCTATCCATAAGACAATTAATTTAATAAATTTATAAATTGAATAGTCTGATTGAAAAGAATCAGTTTCACGTATAAAATGCAGCTTTGAAATAAATAACCGCAGCATCTTTCTTTTTATTGTAATATTTGCGATTAAGCATGCTGCTATGAAAGAAAATGATCAATAATAAATTTGTAAACATGGTTTTTCTAGTAGGATGTCTGCTGGAAACGTTACAGCAACAAAAACAGGAAATAACTGCACCTGTATTTTCAGCTTTATTTGCAATGCTTAAATGAAGAGAGACAGATGCAATAAACTGCACAGTGAATAAAACGGAAAACAATTTTTTTCGTTTGTTCACAACATAAAACCATAAAAAAGAACAAGCAAAAAGTGCTGCAATTGTCTGAACATTCTGAGCGAATGCACAACTGTAAGCTTGTTGTTTTATCAAATCAAAATCAAAGCAAACTTTTAAAATCAAATACTTTCCAATAATATTTTTTTCTTTAACATTCTTAGGTAAATTTACATCGGCGTTAAATACATATGTTTAAAAATGTTTAAAATATTTAATATTTTCGAATTGCTGATAAAGGCAGTTTTAATTTTGATTTATTTGAATAAAAAAGCTATTTCAAGTTGTTTGTCTAAAATTATACGTATACAACTGCAAGCAGCCTTCAGTTTTCCTTGACAACTTCCATCGCAAAGCGTGCTGCATTTATCAGTTAATGTAATCAGCCGAATTCTCAACTATAATTTCTATTTGCATTAATTAAGCCAATTAAGAAAGTATTTGTATATTGTTTAAAATTGTAAAATCGTCTTTGAGCTTCAAGATAAAGCAGTTCATAAATTATGAATGCAATATTGAAAAAATAAAACTAAAAAAAGCTGAAAAATAATGAAAAAAAATAATTTAGAAGAACCAATTAAGAGAAACTACTTTCTGCTATGTTGTTAACGAAGAAAAATTGCTTCGTGAACACATAAACATGTGCTATCTGAAAGGCGTAACTTTCAGTTTGATCGTTTGGATGTTGAAAACTTTTTGGACAAAAACTACATTTCTCTTTTAAAGAGCCTTGTCATTTAAATATAAAATTCAATCTGCATTAATAACACATGTGAAATATATTTGAACTTCAAAAGTACGCAAGCTGAATAATATGACAGTTGAAAAAATATACATGGCAAAACTGGCACTGTTCTTTGTTTATTGCAGCTAATAATAATAACGGTAACAGCACAAATTATTATTATCATTATAAACTGACAGATTGTGTGTATCAATCTGAATGCATAATGTTGACAATTAAATAAAAGGGAGGCGTAATAGCAACAATTCAGTTGTGCCCGTTATATTTATTTCATTGTTTTCATTTTGAATAAAGCAAATTAGAATGTAAAAAATTTTATTAAAAATATGCAATATAGACCGTGTGAACGTTTTAGAAATCTGAATTGAATAAATTCACCTCAAGCACTTTAGCAATAATCTTAAATTTATAACATATACACATAATTACATACATACAACATTTTACGAACTTTATAGTGATTTAAATGCAAATAAATAGTCATAAAACGCTTTTGCAAAATCAGTTACACGTTGTTTTGTTTCTCTGAAAAGTTTTGAAGAACAAAATTACTTGCCATCACCTGATGACACAATAAGTTTGGCTTAGCTATTGACATTGGCTTACCAGTGCTGGAAGCGACTTTGATCCGGATGTCTATTTTTCACTTTTTATTATTTGCAATAAAAATTAGGTTGATCTAGGCAAAAGCAAACCATGATAATCAGGAAAGTAAATCGCGGTTTGGCTTTACAAAATCCAAGCTGCCTTTTTTCTAGCCTTCGAAATGCTAAAAATAAATAAATGCTACTTCAAAACCTGCCCAAATATATTTAATTTTTTTGAAACTAAAACTACATTTACTTACAATTTTAATAAAAAATATAAAAGAATTCATGAAAACAATAATTAAATAGAAAAAACAGAAGTAAACTAAAACTATTTTTCTTTTTTTATAAAATAAATAGCCCTCTTTGCATGTAAAGAATTTTATTAAAGCAATAATAGCATGTAGCTTTTTTGCATGTAGTATTGATGATTTGCTTGCTGTACGTTGGCTACGCAAATATTAATACAATGCTGTATGTAAAGAAAAATAATGACAAAAAATAGATATTTATACAATAAGTGCATATATGCAGCATCTGCTTTTAAGCCAGTTTATTAAAAAATTACCTTCATGCTTATAATTTGAAACAATCACATTCACTTTCATAATTAATTCTCATTACGGCTGAATATTAACTGAAGTGAAAGCATCAAATTAATCCGCTGATCATCTTTTTAATTGTAAACTTGCTGATGATATATCATTCTGTTATTCTAATTTGAAACATGTTTTTATTTTGCTTGCTTTCAAAGTACACATTGTCATCATGGCTAATGTAAAGTTAATAGTAGTGATCTTTTCACGTGGTCAGTATTTTTTATTTTTTAAACAACTCGTGATTTTGTAGTTTCAGCATATTGTGGGAAGAGAAGAAAAAAGTCACCCGCAACAATCATACCAACTGATGCTTTGTTGCAATTAATCGTAGCCGGTTGGTAAAAGAGAGTTAGTTGCACATCAGACCAGTGTCCAGATTGATTTTGTCAACTTTGTGCGCATCTCTGTTTCTCTACCTCTTCAGGGCTGGCTAGCAAGCCTGAAAGACACGCAAGTGGTCAGAAAACTGGCACCCAGAAAGAGAACCGGTCTTTGGGTTAAAACGGTGTTAGTTCTCAAATCCTGTGTCTTTCATCCATTTTTCCATTAATTCACCACAAGGCCACTAGTGGCACTGAATAATTAAATGATGAAGAAAAACATCGAATAGAATAAAATAAATAAATAAAGATTAACTGACGCAACCTGACACCGACGGTCAGTGTCTATTGTAAAAAAAGGAAATAAAACATTCAATTGTCTTGGGAACAAAAACTGACTGAATTACTGTAACGCAGTTTTAATTGGGTAGCCGCAAGTGGATTTTGAACGGCGGCCGCCCGCCCGCTTGTCGTCGCCATTGACACGCTGGTAAATTATTGTCCGTGTTAACCGCCGCACGCCAATCAACTGCTGACGCGTCCCGCCTCCGCCAATTCTGATTGGCTGTTCAAGCAAGTGCTGAGGCGACACGCCAATGGTGTTCGCGTTGACAAGAAACGCGAGGCGTTTGTTGCAGCATCGAGCAAATACGTCTTTGTAGGTGTCAAATTCAGCAGCTCTTTACGGCAACAGTGTTCCAGTGCATTTGGCAGCAGTATGCGCCGCGCTGACCGGCTATACAAGTCACTGCTCCTGAGCCTGAGGAAATTGTGATGAAGTTCGACCTGGTCGACTGTTGTGATTCATCATTATTGGAAAAAATTGCTTCCACTTTTACACCATTGCCTTCGATGTACGCTAACAGCCAAGCAACGATGTCGTTCAATCCATTTTTGATCGGTCGGCCAGATTTAGCTGCCGCTGGCTTTTTGCCGCCCACGTTTGTCACTCCTGCCAGCAGCTATTTGCATTCATTGTCATCACTGGTCCCTACTGCACCGCAACTCGGACCGTCAATGCACACCAACTTACTGCCACGATTCGGAACCGGCGTATCAGAAGAACTATTGAACGCTGCTCACGGGTGCAACACTTTGCCTTCGACGGCTGGCAGTGTTGATGAGCAGACGGACAATTTAGTAGATGATCCAAAAGTTGAACTTGAATCAAGGGAACTTTGGGATGAATTTCATGTCCTTGGTACAGAAATGGTGATTACAAAGAGCGGACGGTAAACAAAAATAATCAATAAATACTTTGTTTTCTATCATAAAAAAAATTTTTTTTCAGGCGAATGTTTCCTGCATTTAAGGTGCGCTTGAATGGATTAGATAAACGAGCAAAATACATTTTATTGATGGACGTGGTGCCCGCTGATGATTGTAGATACAAATTTCACAATTCACGTTGGATTGTTGCCGGCAAAGCGGACCCAGAAATGCCAAAACGCATGTACATTCATCCGGACTCACCTGCCAGTGGTGAACAATGGATGCAAAAGGTGATCTCATTCCATAAGCTCAAGTTGACTAACAACATCTCTGACAAACACGGCTTTGTAAGTGCTTTGTTTTCCTTGCAATCTGTTATTTCTTTGCACACCTTTGATTTGACGCTTGCAGACAATACTGAACTCGATGCACAAATATCAGCCCCGGTTTCACGTCGTTCGAGCCAATGACATTCTTAAATTGCCGTATTCGACGTTCCGCACGTTTGTGTTTAAAGAGACCGAATTCATTGCCGTCACGGCCTACCAGAATGAAAAGGTGAGATTCTGAAAGCGCAGACAAAACAAAAATTTGACACGCATGCATGCCCAAGCATGTGTTACAAAGCATGTTCATTGTTCTTTGCTTGAATTTGCAGATTACTCAACTGAAAATTGACAACAACCCGTTCGCTAAAGGCTTCCGTGATACTGGAGCTGGAAAGCGGGAGAAAAAGTAATTATTAAATGGCAATGGAAATAAATCAGATAATAATAATCCCCGCATTATTGTAGACGCTTTGCTACTTTCAAGGCCGACTCCGCAGCTTGCATGGGTGAAATAACGACGACGACAACCGGCGCCGAGTCGCCATTGTGCAGTCGTGCCGGCGCGACCAAAGCTAGCGTTGATAGTGACGCCGGCGGTGAAGCAGACGAAATACGCCATGCTTCTTCACTGAAGCGTCATCATCCGAACGACTCGTCTACTTCATCTGATGAAGACGATGAAGAAGATGATGACGAAGAAGGTAAACACTTTTTAAAATATTTTTTATATTGCTACTTTTTTGCTTTTACTCTTGATATGTTTGTTATGTTACGTATGTGTTAATGAAAAGTGTATTGTTTATTTTGTTTTGTTTTTTAATATACAGAGCATCGCAGTACAGGCGCTAAATCAAGCGATTCCAGAGTGTCAGCAAAACAGGCTCGTATCGACCACAGTCAACTGTCCGAGAGGCGAAAAGAGGACACTGATTCATCAGAGGTGAAAGCAAAAGCTTGTGACGAAATAAAACAATTAGCTAGTACAACTTTCCAAGCAGCAAACAAAGAGAGCAGCAGCTCCGTCGCTTTACCGAACGTCACTATACAACCAGTGTTCGGCCCGGCCACAAGTGTACCAAATGCATCGGCATCGATGGTAGCCGCGGCTGCACAGTATCCACTTATGGCGGCTTTTTTTCATTCAAATTTGATGCAAAATTTCAACCCAACCAGACCATCTCTGCCTTTCGGCATAGGGTCTCCAACTGTAAATCCGTTTCTTACTGCCGGCTTAGCCGAACCGTCGTCATCATTTTTGAGCGCGTTTTACAATCCAGCTTTACAAAAGGATCTATTATTGAATGCACAAATGGCTTCATTAGCCGCAAGCCGACAAGCACCGTTTGGATGCTTTGCCCAGTTTGCTGGACCGACAACATTGACTGGTAGTGGCACGTCAACGTTAGGTGGATCGTTTTTGAGCCCTCAGCAGCGTTTAGTGCCAGCTGCTTCCATTCAGCAAAGTGGTGGGATAAATAACAACGCCAATGGCATAATCGGCGCTGCAAGTGGAAAAGCAAGCGCGGCTGCCGCTGGCCAAGTGTCATCGCCTCCCACAACCGGCGCCGTTTCAGGGCCGCTGACCGCCGGCTCGGCGCTGGATGTGTGCAACTTGATACGCAAAGATTGACAGAAGAAAGCAGCTTAAAGCGGCGGCGACAGGTTGATCGCTGCATAGCAAGTGTATGCAAACAGGTCGCCGAAAGATTTCGCTTAACAAACTTGGGGCTTGGCAGAAGCCGCTTTTGACGTGGCCGACTACTCTTGACCGTTGTTGACCCCGGCCTGACTTCGTTCCCACACTTGGAAAATTTGACTTGAAGCTGGCCGCCCACGTCGGTAGCCTCTCAAACCTCTTTTCTTACTCAGTTATTTTGTCTTTCTAATTCTAGTACTTTTATTCTATGTGAATTTCTTTGCCCGGCCACTTGTGCACATGTGTAATATAATAATTTGACTGAACCGTTTTACTTATTTCTATATGCTTTCCTGTATTGTTGTTTATCACTATGACACATAACGTAGAAAATAATGACAATAAATAACAGACTGAACTATTTTTCCAAAGTAAATGACAGGAGAGTTGTTGGGTTTTTTCTGCTTGAATTTTTTCATCCAACCACCATTTTAAACAGCTTCCGGTCGGCTTGCAGTTTACGTTCATCGTCGCCTTTTGACACGGCATTCAATCATCGGCGATCGCCAAATTCACACCTTTTTCCTTGAAAACATTGCCACAGCCTGGAGAAGTTGGCAAAAATTGGTGCCACGCAATGAGAATGAACATATCGGCAACAATTGGCGTAGAATATTATTTTCCATTTCAAAATTTACTTCTTTGCTTCTTTCTTTTTTAAAAATGAACAACTTCTAATGGTAAATTTTAAAATATTTTCAAACAGACAAACAAAATTATAAATAAATAAATAAAATTGCAATGTGTAGGAGAAAAACATGCAGTGGAATTTTTTGATGAAAAAAGATGTTTTGCCATTTATCTATATCACCTTGCTTTATTTGAAGATGTAGCTTGTTTTTGTAATTTTTTTTTCACCAGTATTGAGTATTAATTTGCCAAATGGCAATTTCAAACAAATCAATTCAAGCTCAATCTCACTTCACAGTTCTAAACAATTGAAAAGCAATAATACAAGGTAAATAAAGTCGATTAGTGAAGAAGTATTATTTAAAACACAAGCTATGACGGCCTGTTATGATTTAAAAGAGGAAAAAAAAACTGCACATTATCCTTTCACTAATGTATGCTTAAAAATAAAATAACAAATGGATAATTGATATTAAATAGAAAACAAATTTACGTTTTATTTTACGAAGCAGACAACAGTCCAGTTGAACGTATTCTGTGCGTGCTGTTTGCATTTTCACACAGAGAATAATCAATGTAAGCAACTGAATAATAAAGGATTGAAGAAAAAGAAGGATGATTATGGTGATGTTGAACACTTCTATTTACGTAAGGTTATGATGCTTTGTTTCTGGACCGAAATAGGCAAGTAGAGAAAAGATGGCACTGCAAGATGATGATAAATTCATTTTCACGCCGTAACGTTCGCAGAATTCAACGTGCTTCTAAATTAATAATCAATCACCTTTATTATGACTTTGTCCCGCAATATTAAAATTTTTGCTTTGCACACTCTGCAAAATGTTCAATTTATGAAGTGAAGAAAAATTCAGCTAAGTAAATTTGGCAATCCAATGAAAACCAGTTCAAAAGTGAGAAGATACGTTGGAAGTAAAAGAAGTTCACTCGCCACTTTTTATTGTGCAACATCCATTTCTGATTTGCATTGCAGAATGCATTCAACAGGGATTTTCATTCGTATGTTTGTTCTGTTTTACTTGCAATAAGGGTGAATCAATAATTTTGTTTATAATTTTTTCCCAGATTTTCATCAGAGTTCAACACTAGCCTAGCCGAATTCCCGGCTTGAAAGCGGTTGCAAGCAAAACAACACTGACCAGCTTTTACAGCTGACGTTTTCTCGTTCTACTTGTTTGCTTGTAGTTAGTTGGATGATGATCAGTAAGCTGAAATGAATATTTTTCTGTTGAACATTTCAACTTTTTTTTTCATATTTATTATTTATTTGTCATATATATTTAGAAAATGAAATACACAGAAAATGAATATTGATGGGAAAAAGAGAGTAGAAATCAAAAATCTGTTACAAAGAAAAGCAGATTATTGCACAGCAGTCAGGTGAGTGTTTGAAAATTATGACATCCTCACTTTCGCACCTTTCTACATCGACAAGCTGCCGGAAGAACAGCGGCAAAGGGAATTTACTATTCATTTGCGTCACAGGCAGCGTCACGAACTTCAACTCCATTTTACAATTAACAATTCCAACAAATTCTTTTGTCTCTTAGTTAAACAAAAAATTGAATTTTTATTTTAAATATATATATATATATATATATTGCATACTTATTATTCAACGAAATGTACATTTTTACTTCAACATCTAAAAATGTAATTATTAATCTAATTTTTTTCAATGTGCATACCAATCGTTAAAAAATGAATAAAGTTCTTCATTTCACATCATTATTATTATTATTATAAAACATGAAGCTTAAAGTTGAGCTGTAAGTTGAACATTTTTGATTCTTGTTGTTTATGCAATGCGTGTACATCAATATCATGTTATTAACCAGTTGATTTATTTCAATTGTTCTCTTTTTTTTATTTAGCATTATCAACGTGAAATAAATGTTGTGTTTGTTTTTGCAAAAATTTCTGTTGTCGACTGTTGTGAAGTTGATGTGCATCATTCATTTTTCATTGAAATAAAATTCTTTCAAATTGCATATTTTTTTTTTATACTTTTTTCAAAAGTAGTAGTTGTTGATATCCTGATTTGGTATTGCTTGAGAATGTTCACCTACTTTTAACAAGTGATTAAATTCTTGGCTTCAAATCGGGTCTTTTAACTATTGGAATTATTTCCAAATTGTTTTTTTTTATTTCACACATGATTCAAGTGTTCTTTTGCTCAATTGTGAATAAAGTTATAAAAATGAACGTGTGTGGTCGGTAGTTGTTTTATGGAAAAAAATACGCTGACATTGTAATTCCACTTGGTCACGACGGCGCCGGGTTTTTGGGTTCAAGATTGGCATCGCTATCACCTGAACAAGCGTGTTGATGATAGCAGACGCTTCTCATCTACACAAACCGCTGGCGATAATCGATCATCAAATTGAACAGCCAACTGTGCTGTTTTGAAACTGCATTAAGCATGGGCGTTTGACAACAACCGCCAAAGATGAGCTGCCAATCTCCTGCACTGATCACTTCATCATTTAACAGCGTTTGAAAAACGACACATTTACGGGGTTCAAGAGTGGCGACATTGTTAAAACACGCTCAAATTTCCGCTTCAATCATTTCCTGACTCTCTGTTTCAGCAGAACCAAAGCCGGTTGAGCTGCCAAAATTAGCTGGCCAGTTGTCTAAGCTTTACTCAGTCTTACTGTAAACTTTGTAAACTTTACCCATGTTTCGTGCGTGATCTCAATCCAATGATACAGACCGTATTTTTCGTATTAACCAACAATCGAACAGTTCAAATCAGAGTGTACTGTACATGTTGTTCATGTTTGCATGGACAATACTGAGGCCAGGGCGAGGGCGGTCCTCTTGAAAGCGGCTTTGAAAATGCCTCGCCCGCTTTTCATTCCGGCCGTGAATGTGATGGCACTCGACTTGCTTCTTCTTCTTGTTTCTCTTCTCTTCCGCACCCCGTTCAACGTTCAACAAGAGATGAGCCAACTGCTGCTACGGTGCACGTATTCGCGTCATTGCTGACAGCTTGACAAATAGCAATGCATTGAATTTGCAGTTCATATTTCAGTTTCAAAAAAAAAAATAACCCTCCTCCCTTCCATAAAAAGTTACTATTTTTCGTAACACATCCTCTTTCTTTGATCTGTAATACAATTTATTATATTTGTATTAATTTTCATCTTGATTTCCTCAAATTGCTGATCAGAATGGTAACCAAAAAATCTTGGTTCAGAAAAGAAAAAGGAATTTGGGCTAAAGTGGAACATTTTTATTGGAACCGGTCTTCAATGGTGGTCTTTGCATTCTCCCACGAGTGGATTGTATTCACATTGTCCGGCAATTTTTATCACTTTTTATGATCTCCTGTTGCGCTTTATTAATCAAAGCGACGCATTCGCCACTTTTTCACAACAATGTAACAAAACTAATTGCTTTTTTATGTTCACTTCAAGTAAAATTAGTCATTTTATCGTGGAAAAGTTGGACGTAAAGCAAGCATCGAAAATAGGCAAACCATGATTCAATGGGTTTTATAAAAATAATTCAATTCTGTTAAAGGTGTGTATTGAAAAGAAAAAAAAAGGAAGAACTTCAAGAATGCAAACTGTGTATTTGAATTGAAAAGGTTAATTTTGCACAGCTCTTTTAAATTTGCAATAAATAATTCGTTGTAAAAGTTTAATCATCCTGTTCTTTTTCAATACTATACAATGATACAAATACCGGATGTAGATAAATTTGCATTTGATAATAAAATGTGACGATTGTATGCATGTAAATTGAAGTTTAAAAAAAAGTTTTTTAGTTGAAAAATTGAGCAGACACAATTAAATGACCCAAAACTGTTCAACTACAAGTTGCTAAAAACTAAAATTTTGATCACATTTAATTTGTACTGTTTTTTTTTATATTGCGTATATAGCATATAAAGCATATATATATATATATAATGCAACTGAAAAATCAAAGTTTGCAGTTATTGCAAATTAAAAAATGACGATTTTTATTTAATTATAAAATAACAGTTAATTTGAACAATATGAACAATGTTGCTACTGTTGGCAGTCAGGGGAGTTGCAAAAAATGCAATTATGTTGATGCAAATTATAAATAGTTGATAGATAGTTAAGTTGAAGGGAAGGTTAATTTTTCAGTTGAAAATTTTTCTCCCACTGCTTATCCGGATCAAGCATTTGCACAACTGTCATTATAGTGAAAATGATCAAAACATACGCACAGTAAAGTTGACATCTGTCGGTCTGGTATTGACCATTAAAATGCTGTTTTAAAGCGTGAAGTTGACAGAATTGAGTTTGGTCGCTTTATTCGACTTGTCATTGTGGGGTATTGAAGGAAAACGATTGCTCAGCTTCAGTATATTAGTTGTTTTTCATTACTTTCCCGTATCGGTGGCTGATCGCATTTCAACGACGACAACTGGCAACAGAAGTAACAGGTTGCAAGATGTTCCGTGTCATCGACGCGTGAAAGATGCCGTCGTCTATTATACGCACCCACCATCGCTTTTCTGCATCAGCAAAAATTAATAATTTCTATTCTGCACATCCTTGTCTTTGCAAATTTTACACCCAATATTTAAAGTTAAAACAAAATCGCTTCTCTTCATAGTAAAATATAATAACAATAATTGAATTGCAAAATTGTATCCTCTGTGCATTCGCATATCAAGAACAATGTAATATGTGTAGATACAAGGATATTTATATATAGTACATTAAATGAATGTATTCTTTGCAACACCTGTTTTGCATAAATGTAGAAAAGCTTCGTTTTTGTATAGTATTAAAGTTATGCTTGCGTAACGCTTGTTTTTCAAAGCTTTCCAAAGGTACTCAATTTACTTTCCAGTTTTGGTTTTATTAATGGGACATGTCAGCGAAAGATGGAACGGATCAGTTGAAGCGGTCTTGTTGACAAGCCGCTCATAAATCATACTATAGTCAGTAACCACTAAAATTAGTGCTGATTAAAATCAAAAATGAGCACGATAATTTCAACAGAATAAAACAAATTTTTAAACTATACAAATTCACTATCAAACCACGTAAATATACAAATGTTAAATTAATTCTTTTTAGCATATTCAAATGAAACGTTCGTTTTTTATACTTGCAATATGATTTATAATGTTTTGTTTGTTGCTTGCTTTTCATCTCTTTTTCTTATGCTTCTGACAATAATTGTGCATTTATTTCACTTTACTGCGGCAAGACATGTTGCGTTGAAATATGATTTAGATGAAAGCAATGAGCATAACTGAGCAAACAAACTGCTAATTATAAAAAAAAGCAACTTTTCAAAAACAAAGAATTCAATCCAATGAAACAGAATTGGAAATTATCAACTTGCCCGGCAATGGGCAAATGTGAAAGGTGAAGAAGCAAATGCAGCTGCATCAGTTTCTTCCATTGCAACAAATTGCACGTGATCTTAGCTTGTAAATTTGCAAACACAACGATATTGACACGTTGTCTATGCAATAATTTTAATTTGAAAAGAGCAAAACGTGCTTTGGCTGTTGTTGAAAATTCTTCAAACTTATGTGGGCAATTTCCACTTTAAACAGAAATCTCAGTTAATAAAATAGTTTGTTTTACTTATTAATAAATAAAAATTAAATTATTTATTTTGCTTATATTCAAAGTTATTTATTTTTATAAATGAACAGTTTACTTTGCTTTTCTTTTTTTTGAAAATTTAAATAAGGTATATTTAATTTCTCTATTGATATGCATCTCTGTACTTTTGTTGTGTAGCATTTAATTTCAGATTTTCTGATTCAATAGAAATTTTTCCAATTGTCATTACAGATGAAACGGATGCTTAACCTTTCAGTAGAAAAAAAAAATTCTCAGTGGAGAATAAATTGTACAATAGTAAAATTGTCCTTGTTACTTTATTATGAACAGATGCAGTGCGCTAGTAAAAGGTAACGTGTTTCCCAAAGGTGGCAGGCACTCTGATTTTATAGATTAAAATATAGAAATTTATCTTTATCAGATGGTTGGCATTGATGTTGTTCTTAGTTTTTCAGTTGAATGAGAAATAAAAGCCTTTGAATACATGAATTACAAACAAACAAATCAAATATATAGACGCATATTAATATTTTTGCACTTCAACTGCTTTCTGTAATATATTGCTTTTCACTTTGTGCTTTTAAGTATTGCTTGACTAATTTATCAAAACTTTACTTGCAGTAGACAATTTGGATTTTAAAAACTAAAAACTTCTTTTAAATTGCTGAATTTTAACAAGAAAAAAAATAACAGAAGCCCTTTTTCTTTGATGAAAAACGTATCAGTGAAAATAAATTTTATTTAAATTTAATTTCCTTATATTATGCAAATGGAACAATAAATCTATTTTCAATTATATTGCAAAACAGATGTGTTTTGAAGAAAAGAGAAAAGCAAAAATTTCAAAGTTATTCAATTGGCGATTATAAAAGAAATATTGTTATTATCAGAAAACAGTGTTCATAATGTAATATAATGATGTTTAAATGCCGTGGGGAAAGACAATCTCTAGCTTAAAGATGAAAAATCGATTGATGAAGAAGTGGTGATTTGTAATTTAAATTTCTGCTACTGATGATTTCAACTTTACAGCTCAGGGAACGTAGTACTCTGAGAAGAAGCTTGTGTTGTCAAAAGTGTTGCTCAGCTTCGAGGGCCAACCGGGAAGGAAGATTTTCAATTTTATTCATAATTCATTTTAATGTGTGCCGTCGTCTAGCGATGCAGTCTTATTAAATTTAAAAGCAGCAGGTGAAGGCCGCATGCATTGTCGGTGTTTTATCCATACGTTCAGTAGATTACCATTGGGAAAATAAAGACCAATTCTATTATCTCTCTGTGACTGAATCAAGCAGTCATATTATCAAAAGCATACTTTTGAGAAAGAAAATTGAAAATTACTGCATTTTGCTTTTGCAAAGGTATAGTTATGAAAAAATACTGTTGAATTGTAATTACTTTTGAAAATTATTTTTACTTTTTAGTCGCACCTACAAAAATAAAAATATAATAAATTATGAAATCTATAAATTGGTTAGTAAATGCGTTTTATAGTTTTATTTTGTACAATTTCATACTGGGGTGTTAAAACGGGTATCTAGCCTACATATTGATGAAACGATCACAAGAAAAAGAGCTCGTTCTCATATTGGAAATGCGACAAGAAAGTGTCAGGATTAATTGCCATGTTTCAGAGCAAGTAGTTATAAATTACAAAAAATTATCTTAACTTCACGCTCTTCTGCCGACTGGTTTTTAAGAAAGGATTGGGCTTTTCTGGAACATTGCTTTCAGCTAGAACGGATATATTTTTAGCAAAGCAAAAACAAGGACACCAAGATAGATTGGCATTAATGGAATGGATGTCGTTGTCGGAAAACGTTTGATCTAAGGTCAATTTTGGAAAATCATTTCCACGTCGACAATCTGCAATTTTACAGCCAACGGTCCAATTCATTTCACCGTGAACTATGAACACTGTGGCTTTTGTTGCCTAAATGGGCGGGAAAATACTTTAATAAAATGCTTTGTTGAACACAATTCAAATCAAAAATGAAAATCTGATAATAATGCTTGTTTAAAGATGAAAATTTGAAAAAAAGAAATTACAATTTTCAGTACGTTATACATTTTTTGTTGAATAGCAAAAAAGAAGAATATTTCCCTCTTTTCAAAGTATTATTGGGTAAATTTAAAATTTTCAGTAATCAATTTGCATAAATTATTTCTTTGCAAATCCTTGAATATTTTGAGGTTTCGCAGAAATTTTTTAAACTTAACTAGTTAGTAGGCAAAACAGCCTAATGATGATAAATATTTTTCAAAGTTCCTCTCTGTCAGTAAAAGCAAACTTTAACTTTTAAAGGCTTCCCGCGAGCTTTCAATCAATCATGCATTTCAAACAACTCAAAATGAGCGGTAATTTTTCACTTTTTTTCATCACAATGAATTTTCTCTTCAGCTTCAGAATTCCATTTAATGAAGCAGGTGAATTATTCATCTTTGAATGACTAATCTACTCCAGTAATTTCACTGTTGTTTTTTTCTTTTCTTCCTGTGAGTGCATTTGATTGTTTTGAATATTACCTTATTTATTTCTGTCATTATTTTTTGTTCAAATAAATTATAGAAAATAAGAAAAAAAGAAAATATATATTATAAATGCATATGAAGCACATATAAATGTATGTAAAATTAATTTTATCATTTGAAAAGAAAAGGTATTGCTATTTCATTTTATGAAACTGATAGACATTTTCCTCTTTGAAAAGTTGTTCCATGTAAAAAAAGCAAATTACCACTCCTAAAGCGTGTCTGAAAAAGGTGAAGCAATCACATTAAAGGACAAAATGATTTGGAACATTTTTCAAACTTTAGACATTTTATTGCGTTTTTTTACACTTGGGAATCACTTGGGAAATTTGATAAAGTAGGTTTTTATATATAATGACAAGCATACAAATGCAGAATACACAGGAAAGGGTAGTTGCCGAAAGGTAATGATCAAAACAGGGTAAAAGTGCTTTATCGTCGCTTTGCCTGACCTCTGCGTAACGAGATCGTACTCAGTCAGCGGTCAGGCATTAGTGGCAGGCTAATGTCGCTGACCCGCCTGGGAAAAGATGCAATCAGATAGCTTTGGCGCCAGGAGACCAATTTTCTCCCCAACATCCATCGGTCATTTTCTTTGTTCATAATTATCACTATATTGACGCTCCACCTCTCAGCGCAACCTGCACTTGCTATCTAAAGGCGGACTCTTTTGATGCTGCAACCAACCTAACCCATCTTACAGCATTTGAACACTGCTGTCTGTCCTTGCTCTTTTTCAAAACATTTATTCCACTTCATTATTCACCTCAATGTAACTTTTGTAATACTACTGTAGTCAAAAAGAGCATTCTTCTTCTGTTCTCTTTCTCAACATTCAGTTACAGTTCATTTTAGTTCACAAAAAGTAATAAAACTGCGGCACACTTTTTAGCTGAATACATGTTTCATACGTGATAAAACTTACAGCTATTGTTGTTGCAATTGTAACCGTCACAATGACTGGTTTATGCAACACTGAAAAAAACTGAGCTGTATGAAATTTCTTTTTAATTTAACAGGACAAAAGTATTAACATTATGTATTTGCATTTAATTGTTTCAAAGATAAAAAAAAATGTTTACTTTACGTGCAATAGTGTGCATCTGTATTTGAAAGTGAATCATCATCATCATCATTTTTTCCTTTGTTTAATGCAAATACATTTAATGATAATTATTACTTCACTAAATTTAAGTAAAAAGCACACTTAAAATTGCTTGGTACTTTTTGCAAACAAAACATGATAATATAATTTATTTTTATAAATGCAATTTCTATTTCATGATGATTTTTGCAATTAATATTTTCAATAATTGAGGTTATTCATTTTCAAAATCTTGAACTTTGTTTGATTAACTGTTGACATTGATGTCTGGTCGAATGTCTGTACTTCAGGAAGCTATATATATCCATCTAAAAATCAATACCAAACAACTGTAATAAATTTTCATACATTTTGATCATTGTCATTTGTCAAGCATTTCACCCACCTGAGGGAATGATTCTTTTTGAAATACGCTGATGCCTTACAGTGTCATTGTTCAAAGAAAAGCAAAACTAAAAATTATTTATGTAAATCATGTTTCTATTATTCTTTTTTGACAAAAACTTTATTTCTAAGGCTTGTTAAATAAGTGCTTCAGAAAAGTAAAATTTTTCATTATTTTATTGAATAAAATTTTAAAAATAAAAAAAAATTAATTTAAACATTATTGTTGCAGTTAATTTGCATTCAACAAATTAGCATTGGACAGAGTCGTGTTTGGAATCAGAATTAATAATAATATTGAATGCTTCAGGACTTAGTTTAATTGCTCAAGTTACTAAAATATAAGGAATATTAATAATGAAAATGCTTATTGAGTTTGTAAATATGTTTGCTATGAGCGTAAATTATAAATGTCACTTTATGCATGGGACCCGTAAATTCATATTTTAAGAAAAACACTATTCAAATGAAAAACAAAACTCATCAAAGGGCAATAATTTTATAACGTATTTTGAATAAATAATTATATATTGTTTCTTTTGTTAATTTGTTCTATAATAAATATTTCAGTAATGTTGTGAAAATTTTACAGTAATATATATTTGAACAATGTTTTCAATGAATTTAATGTAAAATATATTCAATATGATCAATTTCAAAATCAGAATTAAAGCCCAAATTGGGTATTAATGAATTATGATGCGATAATTAGAAATAGCTTTGCTATTTTTGTGCAGTTGTTTCAAGATGAATTATTGCATAAAATTGTGATAAAAGGAAAAAAATAAAAACGTTTTTTTCCTCTATTTATTCCATGCATAGTTTTGCAGATTTCAGATGCAGATATTTAGCAAAAATTTGCAAGAATCAAATATTAAAAGTGTCGAGCGTATATGTCATTGAAACTGGTAGGGCAGGGAAGTTTAATTTAGTGAGATAAGTTTGTAAAAATCAAAACTGTGAATTTACAATTGCTTTTCAATTTGAATGAAACGGAAGTGAAGCGAGCCACACTGACTGGCTGGTCGTTTATGCTGTGTAATCAAATCTTGCCGTCAATTGGCAACGCTTTCAGCTGTATCGGTGAGGCATTGTTCACTTGTAAGCCAATTTGACTAGCCAATTTCTGTGAAACATCCGTCCCAAGGTTGGATGACTGAAGCGAAATGAAGCCGTTTGGTGTTGTAGAATTGGTCGAGCGATCAATTGCAAAAAGTACAAAAGAAACGACCGGTTGCAGTGACAGAAGGATGTCAGTGATTGACTGTTGTCCGCAATCACCTGCTGTGTCAACTGGTAAAGCCTAAAGTATGACCGATGAGAGCCAAGTGTCAAAAAGGCAACATTTAGTTGGCCGACGATCAGAGCAGGCTTGACCGGCTGCCAACAAAAGCCTCTCAACTACTTATTAGCGTAATTTAGATGCACGCTGATCATTTGCCAGCTAATTATCTACTCACTCAGCTCTATCATTGATTGAAACTGGCTATTCAGCTTGTCAAAAATGCTCGTCAGACTATACTTCAACATAATTCCCTGTCACCAGCTGCCAGTTTGCTGTTCACCATTTGACAGTCTCATGATTTTGTCCTCGTCGCTGCTCTTTTGACACCTGTTCAACTGTCACAAGCTTTAAGCAACCTGTTACAGTAAACTTTTAATAGAAAAATCTTACTACAGTATCTAGTCAAAGAATTATTTTTTATCATCATCATGATGGTTATTGTTTAATAAAACTGCTAATTATTGGAATGAAGAACTTGCTCGTGAAACTTTCAAGCATTATACAATATTACTTGAAAATTTCGCTACCATTCACCAGCACTATGTCTTTAGCATGCAGTGCAAAAGAGGAAGTCAATGATGGAAACATGTTAAAAAAGTTTCATAAAAATTAAATAAAGAAATGCTCATAGTGACCAAACTAAATGCAAATTATTTTCCTTTTTATAAGTAAAATTAAAATGTAAATTTATGTTCGAACAACATTTAATTAATGTTTTTGAAACTTTGAAGTTAATTTTTTGTTAAGGTATGATAAATGAGAATATTTAATGAAAAGAGGTTTTTGGTTATTGGAATTTCACATTTTAATTACAATAAAATAAACAATAAAGATACTCGAATAAGGTTGTTTCACTGCTTAAATTTTAAATGTTGGAACTGCAACATACAAAATCTTTTCGCCTATTTATTAAATGTCAATGTTATGCAATTTAAAAAATGGAAAACCCATTAAATATGAGAGTAATAAAAATAATGAAGCATGAAAAAAAATAATATTACAAACAAATTATAGTGTAAATAAAAGAATTTGTAATTGATTAATGATAAAAAGTCAAGCAAAATATTGAAATTTAAAATACTAAAAAAATGTATTTTTAATATGTGCAAGTTAAGTGACTTTATAACTTAAAATGTCTTTTATGTCTCCATATTTAATCTGCCCCTAAAATAGATTTAATTTATTTGTTAATTTGTTTTGTGAGCTACACTTAACAAATAAATAATTGAGCATTGATGCTGACTGATCTTTATTTAATATATTATTTATCTTTATTTTTGTTAAAATATATCAGAGGATCTACGAATGTTTGTTGTTTCCTATAGTATGCTTTAAGTTAGCGAATATTTCAGCAGTCGTGCAATCTTGTCAAAAAACTGACACTTATAAGCTATTGAAGGAGGCACCAGTCAGGGTAGATTATGCTAGCTGAAATATTTATTCTTGTCAATCTGATAAACGTGGGGAAATGGATGCTTTGAAATGGAGAACACGATTTTTGATGTTGAACATCATGGCAAGTGCAACATGCCAGAAAAACAACAAGCGAAGTATGCATTTCTTTATCAGATGCTATCACTGGCTTGCTCTAACAATTATAATAAGTTTCTCGTATTAGCAGAACAACAGCAAACAAAGCATGCTTGAAAGCATTTCAATTTGTGATTGAAATTTATTCCATCAGAAATAGATAATAAAAGTAAAAAAAACATTTTCTTAAAGTTAGCATAAACTTCTTCTTGATGGAATAAACAAAAGGGGATTTTTAAAATGTTTATCTGATAAAAAAAATTTTATTTTAAAGATTTGAATATGAACATTTTATTTGGGATGGTCCAGAGCGGTCCCACTTTTCACCGCGTGCAGCTGCTTGCCGTTGTATAAAATGATTTTGCAATCGTGTTGGAAA
>JYDO01000184.1:0-83723 GCA_001447755.1 Trichinella papuae | reverse complement strand
GAGTACGGGCTAGTTCGCGGTGAAACTTTTTAAAACTCTCTACTGTAGGACGTTTTATCGATTTCTAGAAATAAATGCCAAAACTTTGACGAAAAAGTTTTCACCAAAAACGCCAAAACAGCAAAGGCTATAGTTCATGAAATTTCGAAGTTAACGAAAATTCGATATATCTTCAAAAATGAGTTTAATAAATGAGAAAAAATACGGGAATTGCAACGAACCTGGTCTCACGTTGCATCAAAGCGTATTTGTCGAGATATTGCCGAAAAAGTTTTAATCTTGATGTGATTTTAGTGGGAACAACTGAGAGCGAAATAGAACCTACACTCTTAATAATTAGGCGAAGAGGCGCCTTTCATTAATATTTATATCGAAATTTTCAATAATTTCTTCAAGCTAATGTCGCTGATTGTAATATAATTTGTACCTGTGTTTGGTTTTTGTAGTACAGTAACCTTCAAAATTAAAATTTTTTGTTTACGCAATTTCATTGATTAAAAACGATACAGTAATAAGAATGAATGAAAATGAAACGATTTAATTACAGTTTTCATTTAAAATTGCATTATTTCCCTTCATAAATGACACTTTTGCAAACTGTGCATTGTGTCGAATATCTCAATAAATCAGGGGTTTCGCTTAATTGGTAATTAGTGTGCATAACTGCGGAGCAATACCGTTTGCCCATATGAATAAAGAATTTAATAATTCGTTTCACTTTCCTAGAGGCACGCCCTTCCTTCTGCTGAGATTATGAGTAAATATGTCGAATGATTAGAGAAAATACGCAGCGCGATCACATAAACTTGTGTTAAATTGTTAGTTTATCTTATTTAAACTATTTGGAATTAATTATTATGCCAAAAAACAGCATTCCAAGGTCATTTCAGAAGCGTGGTTACATTAGAGTGAACTAATTGAAAACAAAGTCAAATAGCCACATTCTTGGCATCATTGAGTAGTAAAATGAATGGTTAACATCATGAGATGCATATTATTACGTGAAATTATAGTTTTTTCAGAAATTGAACATATCCAAGGAATACGTTATGATGCGCAGGTATTAATAAATGTTACCAGTCATAGTGTCAGATATTCATTTCTGATTGTCGATTAAATGAAATAGAATAATGATAAACAAAGGAATTGAAGTTTTCATAAACAATACAAGGCGTACTGAGACAACTTTCATCATGTTAATCGAAAAGGATGGAAAATGAAGGAAAATTGAGTTGCCGAAAACAAAGAAATATTGGAATAGACTCTGATATTTCAGCGGATACTTCACTAAAATGTCGAGAATTTATTGCATACAGAAATGCATGCATGGTGGTTCAGTTTCAAGAGAGTTTCAGATTGGCTGCCTTCCTGTGTATTAAGATAGGCATGGTGCCAAACTTTAGACGCTATTTATTCCACAAGTACGAATTGGTTTGCGGTGAAACTATGTAGAACCCTCTATGTTGTTGCTGTTTATCGATTAATATCGAAAAATGCAAAGAATTTGGGAAAAACGTTTTCACCGAAAACTCGAAAATCTTATTTTTTTACATAAAGGAGTTGAATAGATCTGGAAATATCTGAGAATTACAACGAACCTGATCGCACGTTCCATAACAGCGTATTTGTCGAGATAATGGCAAAAACGTTGAATCATTATGCAATTTTAGTAGAAGTGGAAGAAACGTAATGAAATCTTCGCGATTTATAATCATGCGTATATTTTCATTTTATTAACTTTTACATATAGAATTTCCATAGTTGCCTTACGGAAAAGTTTCTTATTCGAATAACATTTGTCCCTGAGTTTCATTTTTGTAGTACAGGCCACTTCAAATTTAAATTTTCTATTTACGCAATTTCTTTAATTATTCACGATATGGAAATAAGAATAATTTGAAGTGAAACGATGGTAATATTGTTTTCATGCAGTATTGCATTATTTCTCAATATAAATGACTCCTCTGCTAACAAGGAATTCTGTCAAATATCTCATTATATCTTCGATTGCGCGTTGCTGACAGTTTGCGTTCATAATTATAGTACAAAACAGTTTCCATACGTGAAAGAATAATTCAATATTCCAACAATGCCTTTGATGGAGTAATATAATTTTCCCTCAGTAATATCGTAACATGTTAATGGATGACTTTTCTATATGATGAAGGATTATTGGAATTTTATTCAATATAGGATGTAGATCATTTGTGTTGTGTTGATTTATAATTTGTGGTATTCGTGATTCAGAATACCTTTTTGTTTATGTTGCATTAATTGCGCTTTCAATGAATCTTTCTAAAACTGCTGCTGAATTTGTTAGTAACTTTGTTGCGCATTAAATTGTCGCCTTTTGTTACACAAAAACATGCTCACCTGAATCTCAATTATAGTTGAACCCTGAGTATAAAATATTACGAACATTGATTTTTTTCCAGCTAGAAAGCACGTAGAAAACAGAGTGGTTTGGAAAATTGATGTATCTGAAATCTGGTTCATTCAGAATGTGCCTCAGTTTGTTAACAATGTCCCTAATGGTGAACTTCTCAAAAAGGTATTGCACATTGAATAATTATTGATTGATAAATAAGTTTCACAAAAAATTAGTGTTATATGAGAAAAACTGTATATAAGAACTACTAGTCTGATTGTTTTGTTTTTCTTTCTGTCGAAGTAAAGTTTCCAATTTTCCGTCCAATTAAGTTGTACCTGAAGATTTTTGTTGCAATACAGCATCCACAATTCAGTGATCGATTCGTCCATAATGAAACCCGACAAATTTATTCTTGTGTTACACCACTCCGCGCTTCAGATAGAACGCGTCCTGGCGTTTATTCTTCATAGACGACGAAATCCCACAGCCTTTGTGATATCCACCTGATTCTGCTTGGCCTGTGCTCTGCATTCAATTGGAAATTGTTTAGAAAAATGAAACAATGTTGCACTTTTTGAAAACTTAGTGTGTGATCACTTTCTTCATCCAGCTGATCACCATCGTCAATCAGTATGGTGCTTGCCATCTATAAGTAAAGTTGTGCAATGCTTCTCAGCACAGAACGTGGTTTTTTTTCTCTCATTTTTCATCATCACACATTTGGAGCAGTGTCAGCTTCTCAATAACAACACCTTGCCGCTGGGCTGTAATTCAGCTGTAAGCCAAAAAAAGGGTGAGGCAACAGCAGCGGCAGTATGCTTCAGTTTCTGACAGTTTAGCTTGTTTGAAAAGAGGGCTTGCAGCTGTCATTACCCCAATACAGATCCCCATGCAACGGTACACCGTGCAATGTGGTTGATTAGGTTTATTGTAAACTATCACAAGCAGAACAATCGCGAAAAAGTAAACTACTAGAGAGGGAGAGGACAGTCACAGTAAGATGCTCACTTGAGGATCATTAAATACAGTATTTGAATCATGCATTACACAGGCACGTGCAAGAGTCAAAGCAGCACCGATGCCAGGAAGTTGTGGCGTTCAGACAATGGGAAAATATTTCAAATTTCAGTCCTACAAATCAACTGCTACGAATAAAAAAAATTTAATGACTGAAATTCATTAAGCTTTCTTTTCACAAATAACTACTATTGTGATCTATAGCAACGTAACTACAAAAAGCATAACATTTTTCAATTTATCATATAGTAAAATCCTTTTACAATTATGGAAATTGTGAAAATTCCCTTCCGTATTTTAAATAGTAAATAATTTAAAAGATAAACAAAAATGATTTTCAGGTTGAATAAATAAATTTGTGCAATTTGCAATTAAATTTGTGCAAAACAGGACAAATATGAAAATTAAATATTCTTCAATAAAAAGAAAAGAAAAGAAACTCACTTCAGCAGGTTAGTGAATGAAATAAATGAAGTGCAAAGCCATTACACCATGAAGAAGAAAAACGAACTATCAATTATAATATATGCCTATTGTAATGGAAACTGTTTAAAATAAATAAATCTGCAATAAGAACGAATCAAATCAGTTTTCTAATAATGAGTAGAGAAAGACAAAAATAGTTTAATATTTAAAAGACCACTCATTTTTAAGCATTATTACCTTGATGCATTTGTTCTTGTGCAGATGACTTGTGCTGCTCGTTAGAAGTGTGGAAAAATTTTGGGCTTCCGTATGTTTCCCGATTGTCTGTCGCAGCGTTGCTGCTGGCTCTGAGCTGTTCAGTGCTTTAAATTCAAATTCCATGTTTTTTTAAGGAAATCACAAAAAACGAACAAAACAACTTCTTCTGACAGATTGTGTTCAATCTCTTAATGCACATTTATTCCGACGAGTGTTATGAACGAAAATCACAATGCGGTATCTGAATGTAAAATGTTAAAACTACATTATGCTGCGTATAACGCAGTGAATAAAGTGAACAATGAATATATAAATCACCATGATAATATATGTGTATCAGGAAAATATCAAGCTCGTAATGAACTTTGTCAGTTCGTAGAGCTGATAAAAATATTTATTAATGGAATGAGTTAATCTAATAATGACTAATTGTAAAAATTTGATAAAAAAATTCTTTTCCTTTCTGCATTATTGTATCAACTTCGATGCTTTTGTTATAGGGCAATTTAGATAAAATGGATAAAATCAAGAAATAACATACGTTTGTTTGTTGAATTTGTAAAATTGAAATTATTCACCCAGTTTAAATGACCAACAATCTACACTTTCAAACTATTTTCAACATAAATCAAATCACAAGTACACGAGATATGATTTAAAAAAAAAATTTCCAATAAAGAAAACAAGAAGTTGCAAAAATTTTCCAGCAGATTTAGTGTAAAATTAGAACTGCGTTTGAACAGCAGCTCATTTGGCATTCTGCTTGCTAAAACTGCAATTTCACTATACCATATTATTAGCAGATTAAAGAAAGTGAGAACTTACGCACTGCGTTGATATTCTTCCTTGCCTTTCCAACCGATCAAAATGGGCCGAAAGATGAAATTTTCCGGTTGCAAATCGACCATTGTTGGCGGATTCAGGGAAGCTATAAACAAATTTCACTTGACAAGCTGTGCAGCATGAAAAAGCTGAATCAGTTCAATTCAGTTCACTCACCATATTCAGTCACTTCAGGAACGGATCGAAACTTTTTCCCGTCCGGGGAAATGTAATAAGCGTCGGCTTTATCTTTAGCCGTCCGCAGGACGAGCTCACGTTTCCAACCTGAATGGATCTGCTTTGCTGACTGCAGTGTGGAACAGTTTCGAAATAAAACGCAACTACCTTTTTGAAATGGTTTAAAGTATTGTTTTTGTTGTTCAGCTGTAAGTTGCATCTTTTGGACAGATATTCCTTTCTCGCGCGGCTTACTTTTGGCTTTTGAACCTCCAACGCGGCTCTGTTTCGAATTATTGCCGTGTTGGGTTTTCTTCTTCACTTTCAAGTAAGTTTTCTTTGCAAGCTTGGATGAGGTGCCTACCACCTCTGACATGGTCTCCTCAGCTGAAGAATCGTCGGATTGTGCAGACATTTGCTGCTTATTTATTTTACTTTTACTCTTCTGCGACTCGGATACGTTCATTCTTAAAAAAATGAATATACAGCGATGACATTCACAATAAATACATTACAACGCTTATCGTTAGAAAATAAACAAAACGGCTGATCTTTTTGTAAACAAATGTGGTTACAAAGATGATTCTCAAAAAATTATACATCTCAAAATTGCTAATAATAATAATTCTTGAAAAAATAACTCATCGAACTACAATTCCATACAAGACCACTAGAAATGAAATCAAATTAAATAAATACTTATGCACAGTTTGTTAATAAAGAAATGTCGATGTGCTACAACTCGCATGTACGCATAATTGAACAGCCAAAATACGCTCAATTTTCATTCACAATATATAAATATAAATCGAAAGAAAAAACATTATAATATCACTTACTTTGATTACTTTTCTTATCCATAAAAATTAACACGCTGTCTTTCTGTATTGTGAAGAAATTCAAGGTTCAAATGGAAAAAAATGAAAAACTTCCTTGTACAATTAAATGAAATTTATTTTCCACATATGCATTCAAAAAATTACATCGAAATAAAAATATTCCACAAAATAAAGTCTTGTATTGGAAACACTGAAAATTGAAAATCGATTTTTGCTAAATTGTTAAAGAGTGAAATTTAAAAGAAAAACAGAACCAATCAAAAAGATTAACATATCCAACTGAAAATTTATTAAAAAATTTTTATTTTGAAGCTTAAATTTTTGAAAAGTAAGGTTAAAGAAATAAATGATTCAAATTCAGCTCTAAAGCGGCCATTCTCCTTCGATGAACTTCAATTTGAAATACAAATACTGCGACGACAATGAAAAAATTTTATTTTGAATTACAAAAAATTGCCAAAAGCAGCGTTACAGTGATCAAATCTTACAATTTAAAGAAGTAAAAGAATTTTCAGTGTATACCTTGAAAAAAATACATTTACTGTAGATGGTAATGAAAAACTGCTTCGCAGTTCGCTGCTTTCAAACGTGAGCAATAATGTCAATTACAGTTTAAATAAAACAAATCTTTCAGTGACTTTTTTTTGCAAAAATCCGAATTTTCCTAATTATTTCATTTCAGTCAGTTTAATATCGAAATATTAATTTATAAATCATTTTTCACTTGGTAAAATTTGTACCTTTTCTATACCTCACACAGTTTTAAAGAAATGCAGGTGCAAACAGAGAAAAACGTTTTTTTAGAGCTGACTGTCATTCTTGAAATTAATTTAAAATATGCCTAAAACAGCTTTTCTTTATGAAACAAGTATTGAAAAGTGTCAGTTGAAATGTATATTTAAATAAATTAACTTACTAACCGTAAAAACTATACAGCTTTTGAAGTAAAAATTTTTCTGTTGCATGATAATGATATTGTGATATTAAAATTAGTTTTTTTTCCAAACATTAATAACGATTAATACTATCAAAACAGATGTATGATTAGCAAGTGAATACTTTAACAAAGCTATCCAAATGAAAATGGTTTGTTCGTGGTGTATAGTGGTGGAGGAAGAGACGGAAGTGACAGTAATTATCCTTTTTTTTTCTAACAATTCTGTCAATTGATTGAGAAAGGAGAAATCATCAGCACGTATTGTTCACATTCCAACGGGGAGTTAGCCTGTTAACGATGGTTAGAGCTCCAACGACTGCACCAACAACTTGGATTTAGTTTTCTCAACAATCCTGAACTGTTGCTGACAGATGAGAATATCACCAACGTGGCATAAAATTGAAATTAAAAATAATTAATTATTTATTTACTTGTTTAAAAGAAAAGGTAAATAGATAAACAAGGCAATGTGACCGGAAAAAATCATTTTCACAATAAAGTTGCAACCAACAATTCACCAGCATCACTGTAAGCAGGCAACGTTCGCATTGTTTCCACAAGCAGACAAAAGTCGTCGCAGGCAAATCTGAAGATTAAAAAATGAAAAATAAATCAACAGAAAAATAATACCGATTCACTTGTATTGGTCGTTTGCTGTTTTTGCATTGACACCACGCCGTTGCAAGTCAGCATCAATCGACTTGCGCATACTATCATATATACGAAGCATTACTTTTTTCAAATCGTCCGGTTTCAATATATCATTGATACTATCATGAAAGCGTCTGATTTGTTTCAAAATTAATTGAAAAGCTGATGATGGAAGAGATCCGCTCAACGACCACTAAATAATAAAATTAATGCTTTCATTTTTGATCAAATGCTGCATAATAATGCATATCGGTTGGTTGGTTTTTACCTTGTCAAGTAACTGAACAATACAAAGTTCCACGATGGAAACCATTTTGTTGAAAATCTCATTCACATGATCTTCATAATCCTAAATTTATAATTGAAAATAAAAATGAAAAATTCAGTTGAAGAAATTACAAAAAAAAAAAAGATCACCTTGAGCAACTGTGCAAAATGCCTCGTCTGATGTTGTGAAGCTTCCGGGAGGTGAGATTCAAAAAATGAATGCAAATGTGGAATAAAAAATGCAATCAATTGCAAGCTTCGACATGACAGTGCTGTATAAGATTAAGCGGATGAATAAATTGAACATTGCACATGACACAAAACATACCTAGATGGACGGCTGCAATGGTTTTCAACCCGACAACTTCGACTGCACCGGCACCCAAAATCAACTGACAACACCGGGAATTGTAGGCTTTCAAAATTTCAATCAAAAAAGACAACGCACTGCCGGTGCACAACAACGGAAGTTCGTCGACCAGTTGACAATATTGAGCAACAATTTGCAAAAGGATCAACGCTGTGCTAAAATTGCAAAATTAACAAACAAACAAACAAACAAACAAACAAACAAATACCGCATGCTTACCCAACAACGACGTACTTTTCTCCATCGAGTGACAAGTAGGATCTTGATGAACGTTCCCGTTGCACTGGGGTGACATCTTGCAATTTTTTGGTCAGTAAAAATTTATCAACAATATCTTGAAACATGCTTGGAACATCAGCCCGTTTCCACATTTCTGAATCAATGATCGTCCTGAAATATGCCAAGTTTCGTTCAATAATTCACTTTGGCAAAAATGTGAAAAGCTGACGTCAGTTTGGTTTTTTTGTCTTCGTGAAAATTTTGCATGTACAAGTTGACTTGAGACCTGAGAAAGACACGCAATGCAACCACCGGTCGGTTGAGAAGATTTTGAAATTCATCATCATGCTTATTTATAACATGAACAAGGCGAGCGAATTCTTCACCGGATAATTTGACAAATTTTTCCTTGAAAAGTACAACCCTGACAATTACGAACAAAAAAAAGAAAGAAAAAAAAGGAACAATTTAATGTACCTTTCCCCTGGCTGACAGAACCCGACAAAGTCGCTCTTCAGCATAAGTGCAAGCTTGGGGTAAAAATTCCTCCACCGTATCATGTAAAGTATCAGCATCATACTGACTCAAGCACACGTCGTTCAACAAATTTGCACTAAAAACGAAAAAAAAATATATACATATACATTTGAATTTAAAAACAATAATTACATAAAATTAAAATAATTTCAAGAATATTGTAGCACCACACTATACAATATAAGATGTGGTAAATTTTACAGCTAAGTATAGTTTGGTTCAAAAATATTTTAACCAAAGTTTATTGCTACACTGATCATAAATCAAGTAGCACTCAAATCTTTGGATGTATAATTTGACAAAACAAATATATTTAGTATAAAATTAAAAAAAAATATATATATTAAACTTACGGTTGCACAGCTGCAGTTGTTGTACGGTTGAGTGAACAATCATCAGCAGTAGATTTGTGGATTGCGTAATCAATCAATGCTCGAATTCGTTCAAGAACTATCTGAAAACTGCTTATTTTAATAATTTGAATAAAACAGCGAAACAAAAAGTGCATCATCAACCTTGAGCTTTTTACAAAATCGTAACACTGCACTTGCAATCTTTGTGAACACATTCAACCAAACATCGAAAGTGAAATTTCGCATCTCTTCGGCCAAACTAAAAAATTTTGCCAATTTCAATGCATGAAATTATAGAACAAGCAAGCAACTGAAAATAAACAAAACTAAACAATAAAATACATACTTTTTCTCCGTGTCTGTTGGAGCTAATCTGTGAATAACATTTATTTCCTCTCGAGCAACCTGAATAATGCACAACCAACTGCACAAATCTGCATAAATTGAAATAAGCAAAATAAAATAGAATAGCTTACCTGTCTGACCAAATTTTTGATCAATGAAAATGTTTCTTCTTTAAAAGTGGCAAAAAATCGAAATTCCCTAAGCCGAATTAAGCCAGTGACAATCGAATTCAAACGATACTAAATTGAAATAACACAAAAAGCATTTTAAACAAAGAAAATAAATAAAAATAAAAAAAATAGTTCAAATACCAAATCAAATTCCAAAACAGCATCGTCATTGTACATCGGATCTTTGAATTCTGAACGCATAAAATTGAGAAATTCTTCAAGCAAAATGCGGCATACAAGTTCTTCAATTTCAGTCAATTCAGAATGCAAATGTCTAATTAAAAAAAAACCAAATCCATAAAAAAATCAATAAATAAGCAAATAAAAAAAAAGAATCCCACAAATTATCTTTGGTTTACCTGAAGCAAATGACACCTTTGAGTTCTTCGTTGAGAACGGCTCTTGTTGTGGTGATCAACTCCAACGCGGCCAAATAATCCGACGAAGCTAGCAAACTTTGGACAGTGGCCTGCGTTTGCGAGACTGCATTCACCAAATCCAACTGCAAATTTTTCATTCATAAGCGAAAAATGTTAACAAAATTTTTCATTTTGATACCTTGGCAGCTAGCATGGCGCAACGAGCCCGACGCTGTTTCAAATGAATCAACCGAAGCCACCGAGAACAAAGCATCTCGTCAATGCAATGCACCTGCTGCCTCAGCATGTTGGCTACAGTGGTCGCATTCAGCAGCAACTTCCTCAACTGATCATGGGATGTCATCAGTTGAAAAAAGGACGACGATTTTTTCGACAAATGGTAAGCAATATCAATTTCCACACTGTCCAAATAATGACCAAGCTAAAACAATTGCAACTAAAATTTTCATTTCAATCATACATACATACAGACACACAAACACGAACATACATGCACATGCTGTTGAATACACAACAGGCTAGAAGTAAATTATCGTTAAAGATTCAAAAAATACAAAAATAATAATTTCAAGAATAATGCACAACTTTCAACATCACATTCAACAAAAGACAAAGCACTGCATACTGTACCTTTTCTTGAAATAGCTTATACGAACGCAAGGATTGTTCAGTCAATAATGAAGCTGTCCATTCTTTTGGAAATCCAACTAAATTCGCTGACGCTTTACCATCTTGCGAAGACTGTTCAGCAAGCTGTATTAGAGCGTTGAAACAAGTAACATTTTTCAAACAAAATGAAGAGGAACAAAATAGCTAAAATTTTTCAAATTATTTAAAAAAATAAACTATTCGTTGAAAAATAAATAAATTATAATCATACCTCTGGAATATTCAGAGTAGAAGTGGTAATTTCAGATTCTCCACTGGCAGATTGTGACTTTTTGAAACGTTTCAAAATCTTTCTTTCATCTTTCAAATGTCGCCTGTGCCTCTAAAATCATTTTTAAAAAAGTTCAAAAATAAAAGAACAAAAAACATGCAAATCAAATTTACTTTCAAATATTCAAAAATACTAAAAGTTACGTTACGTGGAATAACTTGAAAATAAGTTGTAATAGTGAATTATAATAGCCACTTTTTGAATAGCATTTATCTTTCAAAAGATAAATGTAAATTATTAATGCATTTGATTCGAAATTATATATTTTCTCAACAAATATGAAATTCGATTCAAAACAGGTGCGACAATTGGCCAGAAAAACTGTACATCTGTCATCAAAGCTTCAATTATTACATTATACAATGGAAATAAGGAAACCAAACATGCGATGCTAATAAACACTAAAAAGTAAATAAAATAAACAACACATCTTTTGTAATCACAATGCCAAATGAATACAAGAAACCAACTGACAGTAGCCTCCTGTGAGAATCTAATCAACCCAAAAAATAATTAACAAAGCTGCTATGTTAATTATGTTAATAGCAAAAAAAATTTTTAATTAACAAGAACACAAAAAAATCATCATTTTATACCGGACAAATTTCATTCATGTAACTTTCCACATTTTTCCAAGTTACTGCACGATGATTGTACAGAGGTGGTGGTTCAGCTGTCTCTACAAACGATTCACCCCAATGACGAGTAAAAAACTGACTAGTCAAGCGTCTTGGCTTTCTCGGATCATTCAGTGCTGCAGATAAATTTTGCGCCAAACTGTAAACATTTTTCGGTTGTATGCTGTCCTGCACTAAACTGGGCTGATTTGATGTCGACACGTTTTCAGTAAATCGCATAGACTGCAAAAGTTTCGCTAAATAAATATACTTTATGCCAATTTATTCTATAGTTAAGCTGACACAAGAAAAAAAATCTCACCCAATTCTTCCTTGTCATCGTCTGGCAAATGAACCTTTCTAATGTGCTCTTCATAATCTTTATCAGCTACTCCTTCAACAGGTAATGAACGACAAACATTATACGGTCCATATCTCAAAAGAACTCTCTGTTTTATAACGTTCAGTGGTTTTAAAATAAAAATAAAATCATCACGATTTCAACTTACTGGCAAATATACGATCCACCTTCTTTCGTGCAATGCATTGTTCGAAGGTGATCGATAAACTCGGCAGCAGATTTGAATTCTGCTCTTCCACTTTGACGACACAGAAGACAAGAAGCATAAGGCAGAATTTTCGATGTTGAAACGTTGGACATTTTTCTTCGTATCAATTTCCATTTAAAATTGAAATCATTGAAAGCGCATTTTCCTTTTCATTTCACTTTTCACCGCTTTTTTCGTCATTTCGCTGAAGCATTTTACCGATTTCACTACTCTACAATAGCGAGAGCAATTTAATTTATAGTCAGAATAACTTTAAAAACAAATAATAAATATATAAACAAATAAAGTTGACCAGGTCTCAGTAAACAATACACATACTAATTACCTAGTTCGAAAGGGCATTCCCACTCAACAGCTCATGTATACCGTAAGAAATGACTGTCAAGAACAATGAAATAAACATTTCAAAATGAACAAACAAAATCAAATAGACATGTCGACGTACTTATTTTATGAACAAAAACTGCTTTTTTACTTTCAAACATAAGAACAGTGTTTTTTAAATACTATTCCTGAAGACGCATTTTATGAATTTTCAAGTAGCCCACAGGAGCAATGCAATTTGATTCGTTTATCACTCGTTCAACATGTTCAATAACAATCCGTCGTTTAAAAAGCGGGCAGTGAACAACCATTGTTTCGTATTCTCCCCCCTCACCACACACGTTGAATCCGTAATCATTTTTCAATTGAAGAAATTTCTCGAAACTCTCCCGAACAGTTTTTCCTAAATATACATTTGGCAACAATCCCATTGAAGCAGTTTTCACAATCACAGCATCTAGCCGTTGTTCGATCATGTCATTCAAAAGTGCAACTTGATCACGCTGCCACAGATAAGTCAACGATTCCAAATCTATGCGCTCACAGATGTAATCGATACGATTTTTCTGATAATTCGAAGCAATAGCACCGCTGGAAACAGCTTCAACATTGTACAACTTTTTCGCTTCCAAAAGCAACTGCTTCATGTCTTCCACTTCGTCATTTGTTGTGTCGAAATAGTCAATTTCACAATTGGACGACGAACCGTGTATCGTTCTTGAAATCAAAGGCAATTCCAGTGCTTCAGCTATTGTCGAAATTCCTTCATGTCCAACTGTCTGAAACATGTAACTTTCTAAATCGTCGATTCCTGAAAAACAAAAAGTAAATGTGCAATAGAACATTCAATTCCAAAAATAAAAAATCCTCATTACCATCCGGTGGCCGAAGATTGGCAACACAAGTTGCTTGATGACCATTTTCTACACATTTCATCAAATTGAAACAACTGTCTTTACCGCCGCTGAGCAGAGCAACCACCTTCATCGAATAACCAATTACTGTAATTTCAAATAGTAAATGCAAGTTAAATTTTTTAAAAAAATACTGATCCGTAAAAAGCAGTATTATATTTCAATTTGTATTATTATTTTTTAAATATTTTTTATTATAAATTTATTTTTAATTTTTTGCAACAATTTTAAACACAGAGAAAGGAAAAAATTATTTTTACTGTATAACTGATGAGTAATAAATTAAAACTAGAATAAATTATTTAAATAATGTAATTTAATAAAAGAGTCTGTGGCCAGATGTAAAATCCTATTCCTTGAAAGACATAACCGCCGGGTATTTGACCACGAAAAAGTCGTTCAACATCCGTACTATTTTGCAATTGAACCACAACACTGTATGCAGCGCTGTAAAAGTCGAAAATTGCTAACGAAGAGCCGCACTGCCTCGGGCCTGGTACAGCGTAGCCAATGATTCCACGATTTTGGTACCCTTGACGCAGACGTTGTTGATAAACTTCTTCGTTGATCGTATAAAAGTCCATCATATGAGTAGGACTGTAGATGTGATGAATCGGTCTCAAAGTTGGACAAGTTGTGATGTAGCGTCGAACGACGGCTCCAATCGGTCCGAGGTTTCCAATTGCTGGAATAGATCTGTATTGTTGAATTACTAGCGGATCTGTGACGAGCAAGTTCGATCTTATGGCATTGTTGAAAAATCGATACAGTAAAACCATATCACTTATGGCTAAATTAAACAATATAACTTGGTACGATTGAAATGAATTAAAACTCACGGGGCTGCATGCCGCCACCAAAAGGTGAATACATTGAACCAATTTCTACTGGGCCTAAGAAAATAAACATTTCAAATTTAACATTTTCAAAATTGTAATGTTTTACTTTAATTTATGCAAGTTAATAACTGAATTGGAAAATTTTTTAACATTTACAAGACAAAATACTTATCAATTACAACAGAATAAAATAGATAAAATCGTACAGCATAAATTTTGACTGCAGAATTTTTCATGAGACGCACAGTATGAACAAGGGCGATTTCTTGGACCAACTACAAATGGGACTTCATCGGTAAGTGCTCTAAAAAGTTACAGAAATTGTGTAAATTTTTAATAAACGCTAAGTTGAATTGTATAGAATTTTCTAAATGCTTACTTGTACGTGTAAGAGCAAACAGCTAAATAACCAGCACTGCCTGAATTCGCTCCGGCGCAGGGTCCAGTAACTGCTTGACATCTTGCCATCGCACAACCCAAAGCGTTAGCCTGATACCATGCAAACTGAACAAATAAATAATGCTTCATTATTGAAAGTGAAATTGTGAAACTGCTTGTCACTGAAACTGAACTTGTTTGAAATTGTCGCAAGTTTCACCAGATGCGCAAGTGTTCAAAGCATAATCATAGTTCAGTGAACCGTCATCGTAAAAGCCACCGACAATATCAGCCGCTGATGGGAGTGGTCCCGGAATTGCAGAATAATAATAAGCAATACCATACATGCTGTACAGTTGTCCCGTATTGCATGAACATTTCACTGCTTCTCGTTCAGAATTTTTTACCATTGTATAATCATATTGCAACTAAATTTAAAGTTTATTTAAATGTTCAAAAAATCAATGACTAAAAATTATAAAATACTATTCTTACCGTGCATTGCATATTTCCACCTTCTAACTGTGCCCGTAGAAGGTTGTGCTGAGCGATCAAGGATCCCGTCTCATTTATACGTACAAGCATACCTTGGTTTGTACAAATGAATTGCATAGCAAGAAAAATATTTTTATACATGTTTCGCAATAAAATAAATTACCTTGTGCTGAGCAGTATGCAAAAAAACAGAAACTAATGAGTAAAGTGAATGTTCTTGCCATTACTGAAGCAGAAATGTTGGCAATCTATGAAATTACTGTTTCAAAATTGTGCTTGTGCAGTTATCACTGTTATGATAATTGACCGCCACCAAGTAACAGGTGAACAAACATCACCTTTTGCGCTTTGTCCAAGCCGCTGGTAACTTTCGAAGCTGCTTCAAATTGAATTTGCAGATGCAGCTAGTTAATTGTCATCTTGAAGCACACATTGAGACCAATTTCTTCAAATTCTTTTATATAAATATAGAATTGAAGCATTTCGGCTTGACTAATTAAAAGCAAATTGCTCTGTTTACAAAATGAAGCAAAAATTGCAAATCATTTCAACTGTGCAATGAAATCGACATTTTAAATTTGAATTAAATTTAACAACCAAAAGTAAAGTTAAAAAAAAAAAACAATTCAAAAATTTTTATATAATTTTACACACACACAATCGAAATGCAAAACATCTTATTAAATTTATTAATAAAATGTCCAAATCAGTGCTTGAACTTATGAAAAAGAGAAATTTTTCATCGTGAAGCGTTGGGATCCCATACGTAAAATTCGACACCTTGATACATGAAACCACCAGGAATTTGGCCACGTAGAAGTTGTAAAACATCGGTTCCATTTTGCAATTGTACTGTCGTACCAAGTGCCTGACTGAAGAAAGTATAAATCGCTACGCTCACTTGGCATGCTTCTGGCCCTGCCAAAGCATAGCCTATTGTTCCTTTGTTTTCGAAGCCATCCCGCAAACGCTCTTCGTAAACTTCTGTGTTGGTTAGGTAAACGTCCATTTGCAATTTTTTGGAAAACAAGTGATGAACAGGCTTCATATATGGACATGAGTCTGTTTTCTCTTTAGCCAAAGAACCCACTGCTCCCAAATCAGTTACATGAGGTTGTCGTCTGAGCCTTTGTATCTCTTTAACATCGGTGACAAGCAAGTTCGTTCTTTTATCATTATCAAAAAATCTAACCAATTTCACCATATCATCTTTTGCTGAAAAGAAAAGGCAAAAATAAAATACTTATCAACAACTTTCTCTTCTCTTCTGCGTAACAAGAATTTAAAATTTACTCTTCTACATAAACTTACATGGTTGTCTACCACAACTCTGTTCATTGAATACACCGATTTCTCTCGTGCCTACAACAATCATTACACAAATAAAAAGTCACGAATAAGATACACAGAAAACATACAGCACAGCTTCTGACTGCATATAACTTCAGTCGATGCGCAATAGGTACACGGTTGGTTATTCATTCCAAGAACATACGGCACTTGGTTCAGTAAAGCTCTGAAAATGTTATTAAAAAAATTTTTAATATCACAACTTCAAAATTTCAATTTTCACATTTACTTGTGCGAATAGGCGCACACGCCCAAGTATCCTGGGGCGCCCGTATTCATCCCAGCGCAAGGTCCGTTCACTGCCTGACATTTTGCCAACGAACAGCCAATTTTGCCAGCTTGATACCAAGAAAACTGAACAAATTGATCATTTGTGAATAAACGTTTAAAAGAAAAAGTTCATCAATTATGAACATTCATTCTACCTGCTTGAAATTATCGCATGTGGTTCCTGGTTCACAGGTATTAGACGCGTAATTGTAATTCATCGAACCTTCTTCGAAGAAGCTGTTTGCAATATCCTCTGCTGTCGGTGCTTTACCAGGAGTGGGCGTATAGGAGTAGGCAACACCGTAAGGCCCAGTCGGTGGATTCTCATTGCAAGAACATTTCAACGCTTCCTTGGCTGACCATTTTGCCATGTCATCGTCATATTCCAGCTAAATAGAAAAATTTTCACTAAATCTTGTAAAAACTAATATTCAAATATAGCACTTACGGTACATTCCATATTACCACCCAACAGAGATGCACGCAAATTGTTATGAGTGTTGATGAACAATGCTTCATCATTTAAATTAACCAAAGTATCTTAAAAAGTGGACAAGTGAAATAAAAATACTTCTATTCTTCTGTTATAAGTGATTTTTACTCTGAGATGCACAAACGTAAAATAGTGAAATTTTCACAAAAATTGAAATCAATCCTTGAGACATTTTGGTCGTTTTGCAGAATTAGAATAAATAATTCACTATGCAACTGACCATTTATATAGGCATGTTCAAACGATTGTTATCCAATATTGTTGACTGTTTTTATTGACACTGAAACTTTATAATACCACAGTGTTGACTGTATCATCGAAGTTTTGCTCGCACTGTGCCTGCGTTTGGTAGATTTCTGACAGTAGTGGACTGGAACTAATTGCTGAACAAAGAACTTTCTCTTGGAAAAGTTGATGCAGCTGCATCCACTTTATTCTACTTCCATGCTGAACTGGTAAGTTATTCACAGAGGTCACTAATTAAAATCAAACTTTCCAAATTTGCTAAAATCAATGTTGCTGCAAAAGTGCAAAGCAAGCAAATCGCACTTTTCTTAATAAACAACAACGCTGTTTATAGGCAATACAAAGTCATCACAAGAGGAAATCTGTTTAAACAAAAAAAAAACAATTCCTTAAAACATATTTATTTTTATAACAAGGATAACATTCATTTTACAACATGAGATTTCTTTTTCAATTTTATTGTCATCATCATTTAATTATTACTATCGCTTAATATTTACACAAATATATTTGTACTAACTTTTTCATTCAATTCAGTATGAATAAACAAAATATAAATAAAAAAGTTTTTTTAGAATATTAAAAGTAAACTTTATATTTATAAAAATATGCTAACAACAATAGTAAATGAGAATTGGTAATTTCTGCTTTTAATAAAAAAAAACACCTCTCAGCAGTGCAATAATCATAAATTGAATAATGATTAGGCAGGAAGAAATATGCTTTGTAGACTAATCTACAGTTGCAACTGGTTGTTGAAATCGCAGTTGAAAATTACATTTCAGTTTTAAAAAAATAAAACAAAATCTTACTCTATTAAACCGTTTATTGAATGCAATTCATCATTTCTAACGTTCAAATCGGAAATACTGTTGACTTCATCCTTGTCAACTTTAACAACATTCTACCCCGGTTGCAGCGCTTTGTTTCCAAACGTAAAATGGTATACCTTGAAAAGTATAAGTTCCTGGAATTGTATTTTTGAATAGCCCTATAACATCGCTGCTATTCTGAAGCTGAACAGTGCAGAGAAATACGGCACTGTAAAATTCATAAATCGGTACCGTTGCACCGCACAAATGTGGGCCTGGCACTGCGTAGCCAATCACACCCTTGTCCCAATAGCCTTCACTAAGACGTTGTTTATAAACTAGTTCATTAATTAGATAAACATCCATAAGATAAGCAGGGTTGTATACATGATGGATGCGTTGCAAGTATGGACATGTACTAGCATCATCTCTAATGGCTACAGCACCAATTACTCCAAGATTTCCTACTGAAGGATCGCTGTTCAACGTATTAAGCACTGATTGGTTCACAGCCAAATAATTGGATCGAATAGCGTTGTTAAAATATCGATGCAAAAGTGCCATGTCAGCTTGTGCTAAATAAATTTAAAAAATTCTAATTATTCTTAAAATCATATAAATATGATGAGAATCAATTTATTTATCACAAAAAGATTTTAAAAAAGCAAAAAACAAAATTTACCTGGTTGAGCTCCACAACCGGCTACACCACTTACAGTACCTATTTCCACTGGACCTAAAAATAAGCTCTGAAAATAACAAACTGCCTTTACATACCAAATAAAATTTCGTACAGCATAAATTTTGACTGCACACAATATCGTCTGCCGCACAGAAAGTGCACGGTTGACCGTTTAATCCCATAACATAAGGAACTTGGGTTAGAAGTGCTCTAAACGGAAAAGCAAAAGCATGTTCATGTTTACTGATAACTTTCTGAATGTGTAGTAAACATTGGTAAACTTACTTATACGTGTAGGCACAGACCGCCAAATAACCCGAAGCACCTGTATTCATTCCTGCACACAAGCCATTCACTGCTGGACAATTTGCTAAAGCGCAGCCAAGTTTATCCGCTTGGTACCATGTAAACTGAAATAATTTTCACAAAATGTAAACTAAAAATACATATTATTCTTTTACCATTACCTGTTTGTAATTATCGCAAGTAGTTCCTGGAGTGCATGTGTTCGTATTGTAGTCATAATTCAGCGATCCCTCATCAAATAAAGTGTTCGCTATACCTTCCGCATTTGGAAGTGGGCCTGGGGTTGGAAAATAGGCATAAGCTATGCCGTATTTTCCAGTTGGTGCTGCTTGATTGCAAGCGCAAGTAACAGCCAACTTCTCTGCTTCAGAGGCCATTGCATTATCATAATCAAGCTAATTATAAGTATTAAATCAAGTTATACTAGGCAATAAAATAATTTTAAAACCAACAATAACTTACGGTGCATTCCATATTGCCACTGTTCATATTTCCACGTACCAAATTGTGCTGAGCAACAATGGCTCCTGTTGCGTTGAATTTTATAAGTGAACCTTCAAACAGTATTATAATAACTGTTAAAACTTATGACTTTTCAAAAAATGAAAGTAACAATTACCCTGCGACCAGCATAATTTGAAAAGTGATAAAGAGATGAATAAAGGCAGCATGCTGAATTGCATTTTCAGTTGATCAGAGCACAGCAACCCGTCTCATGTACAAAGAGAAAAGTGCTTCGCACATTTCCTTTATATGTATATACATATGTATCGTCATGTCTGACGATTTGTTACATTAAGGAAGCCAGCCTTCAAAATTATTTATCTAGTGTTCGTGTGAAAAATTGATTCTATTGCTTTTCAGGCATTTTGTGTTTGCAATTGTCTATCTTAAATCTTCCTTATTCCTTTAAACATATATATATATTATGGTTACAAATTGACACAGGAAACTTGTGTTCTATCTTTAAATTTTCAACAGAATCCAAAATTAAAATTTTGTTAATTAAAAGCAAACGATACAAAGCAACAACCGAATAACATAGTATAATCAAAGTTAGTATGAAATTGCAATTTTATAAAAATATGCAATGTAAACTAATCACAATCTAAAGTAAGAAACTGTCCAATTGAATGAATAAAAAAATCTGTAAATTTTGAAAAGCATCATTAATTCAACTGAGAATTTGATATAAATTATTTTGATTGTTAATATGTAAAACATCTTCATTAAAAATAATCAATTTGAATATGGAACAAAAAATTTTGCATTCCTTTTCCAGTTGAATAATACAAACAAACGTGAACATGAATGATTTGCATTAGAGTTAAGAAATAGGTTGCAAATTAAAAAGTTTTCTAAATTTCTTCATTGCATACTTTTCTCTTAGAATATATGCATGACATTTAAAATGTGAATATACTTTCAATGCTTGTTCAGTATCACAGCTGTTGATGTCAGAAATTGCTTTGTAAAATATGATTATTTCAAGCATTTATTTAAATGAACGTGGTTGCTCAAGCACAAAAAAAAATTGCCTACTAAAATACTAAAATGTTCATCAACCGTTATTAAAGTGATACTATCAAAAACATTCAACATACCTATGAAAATTCTTTTGCAACAAATAATTTAAACTTCGCAAAAAATTTTCTTTCGCAATTTATCAAACATTCAAACAATTATATATTCACTTTAAAATGAGCTATTTAAAAAAAGTTATACAATATTAGCAATATACAATAATTACACATGAATCTATATGTACCAATTAACCGTATTATGTATCGACTTATAAAATTGTCTATAAATTGGATATAAATTTATTAATTTGTGCTGCCAAATTCAAGCATCTTCTAAGTAATAATTCAAACTAAATGATTGATTCTTTTGAGAAATTTCAAATTGAAAAGACACAAAGAATCATAACAGAGAATAATAATCAAATTCATCTGTGCATCATTTACACGCCATTATACAGGCCAATTCAAAATAGATTCAGATAAGAATACAAAAATAAAAATTTTAAAATCTCTATCAAACAATAGCTTTGTTCAAATTTGTTCAACAAGTTTGCCATATTTTAATGCAGACATGCGATCTGCACGTGGATCAAATCAAGGAAAGAAATAGCTGCTGTGATAATATTCTAAGATTAAAATAGAATAAAGTCAAACCTGGTAAAGGGAAAATAAATAAATTCTTCTGAAGATTATAAATTGGCCATTCAGCCAGACTTTGCTTCTTCCTCCTGTCCATTTGTAGTATCCTTTTCAGCTGAATTTTCATTCTCTTCTTTCACCTGTTCTTCATTCTCCTTAGCCTGCTCATTTTCCTTCTCTAAGCATTCAAGCTTCTGCTTCACGGAAGAAATCGACTTTCTCACTTCAACCCTTTTGAAATAAAGTATTCATAACAAACAGAATCTGAAAATAATCAAAAATTGAACTTACAAAAATGCATCTAGACGGCTCTGTGGTGTTAAATTGTCCAAGATGTGAAATTTAAATTCAAACAACACTTCCTCAGATGTAGTTGGCAAAGTGAGAACGGATGGCACCAATTTATAAACTATTGGAGCTTGGATAATATCCGAAGGCAGTTTCACTATTGAAAAGCGAACATGAAACAGAGTCACTTGTCATGATGCAAATTTTAAATACCTTGAACACAAAATGTGAACTCTTCCAAAGTTGCACAAAATGAAAAATTGTAAAACATTTCCTCATCAGTAGTAACGTTCAAACTGAAATAAATTAAAATATAAAATTACAATTACAAAAAAAAGAAAGAAAAAGAAAATCATTCATACAAATTGTTGTTCTCTTTCAGCAGACGAATAAATTCTTCACGATATTTCCACTGCTTTTCAGCTCTAATAAACTAAAAAAATATGCATTGAATAAACAAACAAAATAAGCAACAAATATACAAATGAATGAATGGCTGGTTGCAATTCTTACCAAATTCTTCAAATCCTCTTTAACAACCGACACATACTCTCCAATGAAGCAATTCATTGGAGGCAATCTGTAAGATGAAATGTTTGCATATCTAAATTGAAAAGGTTTCAAAAATGAAATTTCAAATAGAAAAAAAAAACAGAACAAACAAATGCCTACTTTCTTACGTCCTCAGGACAGAGCAGTAGATTTGAACATATTTCTGAACAGTATTCAATGAAGCTTAGAAACAAATAAGCACACATCGGCAGAGCATTCTTAAGGAAAAATTTTCAATCATCATATATTATTATTATTATTAGTGTGAAAGCATTTTTAGCATCTGTTTGTTTACATTTGTTAAAATTTCCGGCAAGTGAAACAACGGTTCCAATTCAATTCGAAAGATGCAAGTCAAATGGCCCCCTCTTCCCAAAAATGCCAAAATATCTTCATATTTGCTGAGCTCCAACGAGTTAAAATGCAGACGAATTGAATTGTGCAAATAACAATTGTAAAGATGAAAATCTTGATATTTCATGAACAATTCGAGAAACAAATCTAACAAGCAATTGGGATTCGAAATATCCCATTGCGTGTATGCCTAAAATGTTGATGAAAAAAGATAAGAATTTCTTTTCGTCTCTTTTTCTTTTTATACAAAAGCATACGTCTATCAATTCAACTTCTGGAATGAAATTTTCCTCGTTGAAATAAAATTCAGGCGGCACAAGCTGGTGTGACCATTGGAATACCACGTAACCTGAACATCACAAATGTAGCAAATTTTGAATATTATTTGAAAAGCTACATTACTACATTTGCATTTAAAAATGACAACACACATGTAAATAGGTGTAAACAGCATTAAAAATCAAATTCCGTTGACATGCATCATCAATGTGATAAAAATTTATTCACATCAGTCTATAGTTTTAGTTTTACAGTAATAATACTTAAAAAAACTGCGCAATGTATTATATAAAATCAGTCAATTCAAAACCTCTTAATTGTTCAAGTTCATTTATGGAAGTTAAACGCTTGCATCCTAGACCAATATAATTTTCCATATAACAACATTTAAAAAATTCATTTAAACTAGTAATTATAAGATAAAAGAAAACACAATGATTAAAAGAAATGCAATAAAATTGTAACAATTATTCAATCTTGCTGTGAAAACATTGAAACTTTCAAACTTATTGAAATTTCAATTCGCACACGCAAATTTCAAATTGGTAGCAACAAATTTTTACACGCGCTAAAATCCTTACGAAAAAATCATCAACAATAAACAATTTAAGGATAAATTAGAAAAAAAACCTACAAAACAGTAAAATATAGTTTCATTTAAAAATTCAATCTTACACGAAAATTCAAAGTCTCCAAAATTGATGAATATTCGAAAACGATCACCTAACGGCACATTTTTCAATTGTTGTGAAACGAACGAACTCGCCCTGAAAGCAGAAATAATAATTATTCATTCAAATAAAATAACCGTCAAAAGCACATACCCAGACTGAATTTGACAAACATTTGCTTTAAAATAGCCAAAAATCGGATAGTCCAAGAGATGCTTCACGGGCGTCTTCAACCAATCGACCAAACATCGAACCACTGAATCGCTGTAGCTCTTATAACAAAAGGTTTCTTCGCTTGTATTCTTATCTGATGATGATTCCAAATTACGCGACATGATAATATGGTCAGCTGAAAATTACAGAAGATTTATAGCAGACATTCTTAAGAAGTTAAGTTTGAAAACAGTAAAAAGAGATTCCTCTTCTTGCCTGTTTCGATGCTTAATAAATTAAATATGCATGCATGAGTTTAATTCTTAATGCATAAATTTATTATTCAGTGATACAAACATAACCAAACGCACAATAAATTATATCTATCCGTACATACAAAGTAAAAATTACAAATTACTGTATATAAGCACCTGAGTATTGTTTACTATATATTTTAGAAATTATTTTATTAAAAATTAAATATTGAATAACAGTAAGTTTTGATAATAAATTATATTTTAAACTATATTTTTATGCTGATTTTTCTAAAAATATTAAGTTTTGTCCAGTTACTAACGAAATCATTATTTTTAGTGTAAAGTAGAAGTATGTCATTTATATTGTAAAAAGGGCATAACATTGTTGTGCATGCAATTCATGCAGCGGTTGCATTCAATTAGCATTTATCTACATATTACGTGCAGTCATATCAAAAGCATATACATAATATGTATGTGAGATTTATTTTTCTTTGTGGCAGCTGTCACTTGTGCTATCTATTACGTCACGACGTATGCCGTTGTGTTACTAAGATTTTAGCTTTTCTCGATGTTAAATGAAGCAAACGAGAGTAATCTTGAAGTTGTATTACACTTTTATATGTAAATTACTATTCAGGTAAGAACTTCATTAAGTAAAATGATTAATATTTAAAATGAATTTCTGTTTTATATCTAAAACATTAATTATTATGGAATAATTTAAATTTTACAAATTTAACTTTTTATTTATTATATGTTTTCAATAATTTGAAGAAGTAAATGTTATCATTGGATACACTTACAATGTGTCCATAAAAATATTTTTGCCCAATACTTTGTTGGAATAGAAATTATTTTTCATGAAATTCGTTTCAACTGAAGTTTCTGCTTGACAAATTCATTAGTGCAAGAACTATTATATTATAAATTGAATTAAATGTTGGAAAATATAGAAATTATGCTTTGCTTTATCTTTTATCAGTCTTCAATTAGGAGCACACTGAACGACTGTATTAATGAGCATTAATAACGATCATGTTAAGTGATACTGTGCGAATCATTTTTACAGATAGATACTGTAACGATGATCAGGAATGAAAATTGTTTTTTTCGATGACATTACTGTAATTTATCTTTATATAAATATATTTTCAGTAATATTCCGTGGTGTGACTTTAAAGAAAGACAGTGGGCATGGCATGCTTTTTCTTGGAATGCAAATTTTAGATTTTTCAGGTAAAATAAATGGACTTGCAAGAAACGAATTCGAAAACTTTTTACTGGATAATTGATTATTTCTCAAAGCGGGAAGTGACAGATTTTCATATTCTTCGTCCTGTGATGCCAAAATTACAATGTGGTCCACAGTAAGGGCTACTGTTGTATCATTGTGATGTATCATTTCATCAAATTTTAATTTAATTAGATGCGGCATCGTTGCATTGTACATGGCATCGAAGACTTTGAAATTGACAGGCGTCAATTCAGTAGACCAGCTGATGACCAAAGCAATTTCAATGGGTATATCGAAGAATGGCGAAATTTTCTCAGGTATACAAATTTTGACCGAGATTTGTGCAGTGTGATGTAATTTTGAAAATTGCTCTTCTTTTATAATGTGAACTTTAGCACGCTGGTTAGCGCAGTTAGCCGAAAAAGCCTTCAATTGTTCCGCTCAAGTTCACGACATGTCGAAGCTCAGTTTTCAACAGTTGAAGAAATGGATTAAAAGCAATTATGGCTTACTTGTGCCGTATGACAGCGATAAAAATTCATCACCTTGGCTGAATGAAGGTCGAAATGCTCACTGGTGTTTTCTGCTCGGTTTTCTCGTCGTTAAATGTGATATGATGAAAATTTCATGCGAAGATGATAATCATGTTTTGGCCCTCCAAGGAAAAAGCCAATATGTTGGTGTGTGGAATTTTGAACAATTGAAAGCTAGCAACTTGAATCTTCGTCAAATTGACCAACGATATCGAGGATACTGTATTATTCCCGAAGGTGGAATGGAAGTTGGCCTTCGTGGAAAATTGATTGTTTTGACCAAAACTGAGACGTGAGTGAATTTATAAAAAAGAAATTTTAATTTAGAAAGTAATAATCTTTTATAGTTGATGAAATAAATTGTCTCATTTCTTCTTTCCACGTCGAAGCATCTCAATTTCATCTGCCTGAGCAGTCAGACGCAGGTTCATTTGTGCCATGTGCTCGCTCAAAGAGCTCAGTTGGCCTTCATATCCCAGTCTGGTTGTTTCCAATTCATCCTGAACAGAAAACAAAGAACAATATTCATATTTTTCTCATTATTCTGTTTACCATAAGATGTGCCATTTGGCCCTTCATTGCCTTCACTGTATCATCCAGAGCCAACTTTTGTGCACTAAGCGCATGCAAAGTGCTTATCAAATTTCGGCACTATATCACCAAAAAAAAAAACAGAAAATAAATGATTTAATATAAATATTTCTTCTACAAGCGATACTTACCTCTCTGTGAAAATAAGTTGCTTTGCTCTCCGCAGTATGAGTATTGACAAGCAAATTGTCTATTTGTGATTGATAGCTTTTTCGAATCAAATCGCAATCATTGCATATTTCTGTTTTGTCGGTTGATGAATTTAACATTAACTTTGTTCGTAGTAATTCATTTTCCGATTTTAGACAAACATTTTCATTTTGAATTTCCAACATATTTTCTCTTAACGCACTCATCTGAACAGAAAAAGAAAACAATAAAAAAAATGCTTGTTTTTTTTTGTTGAATATAGATTGCGTAATAATATTCAAATTAATACCTCGCTGAATGTCATCTGGTCACTTTCACTATCCAAAAATGGTGTATCGCTACTTAACAAATCTAAAGCCATCTATAAAAGATATATGCAATGATGATGCTGAAAAGTTTGCCATCTATCTACAGCTTTGTATATACTTTGTCAGTTACACGTGAATTGTTCAACTCGACGGCAGGAGTAAATTCTCTCTGCTCTATAACATTGTCCTGAACGGCTACCTGCTTTTCGACCAGTAATGTTTTCAAGCTGTTCAGAACGGACAACATCTAAAGGATTAATTTCGAATTTAACTATTAAAAAAAATATTTTTCTGTAACTCAGTTTCAATAATGCTATGCATACACGTTGTGATGCGTCGTAAATCAAATCTAACGAACTGAGCACTTTCACATTGGATCCTAAAGATGTTGAATTCAAATGCTGCAAATTGTTCTCATGCTCCACTTTCGTACTGTAAGATTGTTGTAATACTGAAATAGAGAAGAAAATAATTTGAAATGAGAAAAATGAGAAAAACAACCAACATTATTTACAATTTGCTGACTGAATTAGCCGCTGCAAAAGTGACATTGCTGTATGAAAACAATTGTTGAAAGCAAGTTCATCGTCAACAATTAACCTGAGCAGTTGCTGAGTACTGTCGAAATATTGGTCCAGTCGTGCAGCGACATTTTCATTAGCTGATCGAAGTTCATCATTACACCAATCGGCTGTGCTTTCGTTTAAAATACTATATAAATAAAATATTTGCATTAAAGAGATAAAATTTCCACTGCTCATTTACCAACGAGCCATTATCGGAGTATGATTGAGAAAATCTGAATAATCACGCAGAATGTTGATTATCGGTTCGAAATGGATCCTCTGCTAAAATTGAACAATCAATAGAAGTTGTTATTGAAGATTTTTTTTTAAAAAAACAACATACCAAATTATTAATATTCAAGGGTGGTTCAACTGCTTTCAGTCTAGCAACTTCGAGCAATCGTTGACAGATTGGGCGCCCTTTCAAGCATACAGTAACCAACTATAAATCAGAAAACATATTGTTTCAAAAGTGTATGTTTAATAATTTTCTAGATTACTTCCTGACTGAGATTACAATTCTTGGCAAGAAAACGACTTCGAGATTCGTAACACGTAAATAAATCCGAATGCGCACTAGCCAAGTCTTTTAGCGAGTTGAACATTTCAACAAGTGCTGCCGGAGAAATTTCTAAATAATAAAAAATGAACAAATACACGAATTCAAATTTCAAATTATTACCAGAGTCTGCTTTGGAATTGCCATTTTTTTCACTGGTAGAACAATCAGAGGAACTATAAAAATGCAAAACGATTTGTTAAAACAAATTTTCTTTTTTCAATGTACAACATTTACATTGAAGCAAAATTTGAAGCATCTTCAAGCTCGGTAGCAATAATGCTTTCTTGTTGTTCAACAGATTTTTGTGTGGCTGCTAGGCGCGTTTCGTGCACAACGGCCAATTCATTTTGATATAATTCAGCCTGACGTTGAATGGAATTCAATTTTTCTGACAAACCGTAAAGTTCATGCTCATGAACATCTTCCAGCTCATGAATCTGTAAAAGAATGTGAACAAGAAATCATTATTAAAATGGAAAATCAAAAATGAACACCAACAAGCTCTACCTTGCGATGCAATTGTTCATTTTCGACAAGCTTGCAACGAAGTTCTTCTTCAAGAACTTGAGTTCGCTGTTCCAAATACCACGCGTCGCTAGTGACAGATTTGGCTTGGTTTGTCTTCTGACGAAAGCTGGCCCGAATCTTCAACAGTCCAGACATTGGTACGGTATTGTCGAACTCATTTTGCAACCGTTCAATTCGTTTGATGAGGTGCGAATTGTTCAACTTTAAACTATTCAATTCGGATTCCAGTTGAAAAATCTGAGCATCTTTTGTATGCAATTTTTGCTACAAAATTTCGTTATAGTGCTGAAAGTTTTTCTCGTGAACATGCATACCATCACTTCGGAAAATTTCACTTCCCCATCAACAACTGCTTGCTTTAATATTGGGACTTGAGCACGCAGCTGAAATGAAATTATTAAATTCAACTTTAAAAAAAAACAGCAACGCAAGCCAACTAACTTTCATATATTCTTCGGCAACTCTTTTATAATTTCCTTGCAATGTTTCAGCAGCAACTTCGGCCGACATGGTAAGAAAAATATCCAAATTGCTCAAATCATGTCTGAAAACAAACACTCGTGTTTGCCTCTTTTGTTTTTACATTGAAAATTAAACATATATTTTGAAAAGTTTTCTTCACTTTTAAATAAAATAAAATGAAATAAGCAATTTACATTGAACATATACTGCATTATTTTGGAAAAAGTATGCACCTACCAAGTGAAGTTTTACTTCTTCAAACAAGTTTTTATAGTTTATTGAACAATAAATCATGTAATTCTATTCTCGAACAGAATACTACAATTAACCACACAACCAGACCATGAACAAAGAATGACAAGTGAAATAAAAATTGCTCTTGTTTCTGCTTACTGTAAATTTAAAATAAATGCAAGGTTAACTTTTAAAAATTACTAGTTTAATACATTTTGTTTTGGAGAATTGAAAAATGTCAACTTGCCTAGTATCCGTATTGTTACGTCAAAATATTTAATATTGCAATGATGATAAATTAAAAATTTATTGTCAAGTAACTTTTCACTTTTCACATGCTCTTAGAACAAAATTATATTTGTAATTTAATTAAATTTTTTAACAAAAACCAATTTTTTAATAGATTAATGGAAATTATGAATCATTAAATCTTGATTTGTTGCTTACTGTAAACAGCGAATGTTTTGAAATGACTGTAAATTTTGTCGACTGTTTCGATCATTTTTATAGTTTTGCCAAAGCTGTTTTCAGGTTTTACATTTGCAGAATGAGAAATGAGCAATGGAATGTCAAATGGAAGCATAAAAAAAAACTAAATTAGAAAGACAAATTCATTTTCAGTCAAGCATAATGTTTTAATTTATTAATGACTGTTGCCTGCGTGAGTGAAAACATTGGTAACAACGTCGAACGTGCCTGCCTGAAAAGAAGAGAAAGTCATCAGGTTTTTTATCATTGCTTGTAATTTCATCCTGAAGAAATCAGAAGAAATTGTTTCAAAATAGAAATTCTGATATGGAAATGGAACGGCGTGTGTAAGAAATTAACAAAACCAAATAAAGGCAGGTTCGATTTTTATTATTGCACGTTTTGAGGTTGACTGACCACACTGTTGGCAGTTGTTTGTTGGTCTGCAGATTGTTGTTTCTGTTGTTGTTCACATTTTGTTGATTTCTCTTTGTCATCTGACGATTGCTTCAGTGGCGTTGCAATTAAGCTGCAAGCATATGCTAGGAAAACGCCAGCGGCGGTTAGCTGGAGGACAGAGAGAACCACCGTGAGGATGTCGACCGTTTCTTTCATTGGCGACTCTAACGCCGTACCGGCGAAATGATTGAGCGACTGGGTTGCTAAAATTATAAATGGAATAAATCAAAAAAAAAATTGAAATGAAAGATGAACAAATTTACCGGCGAAAATGGGAAAAAGTAAAAATACACACTGCAATGTAGCCATGACGAAACTTGCCAACAAAAGGCAATTGTTTTGACGTTTCAGTCCACTGAGAGCTATAATGCCGACAATTAAAACGTATATTCCAACGAGACACTCGACTCCAGTGGCCATATGAGTGGCGAATACTTTTCTCAATATTCCAAGCAACGAAATAGTTGAACCTAACAGCATGTGAATGACGCTGATGATGCGGAGCATTTTCTTCACTCGTGGTTTGCTTGCACTGTTGCTATTGTTGGGTTGAATTGTTGTCGGTTGTGGTATTTTTTGTTCGAAATTTGTCGTCGGTGATTTTCCATTGCACGCAGGCATGGTCATCATCCATTGTTGAGCCGTGGGCGTGTACGCATAGGCAGCCCAAGGTGGAAGCGGTGTCACGTTTGGAGGATATGGCAACGGCACTGCGCTCGGATCGTACGTAACTGCTGTCATCGGTGCTTGGAATTGAGCCGGATAAGCGGCTTGCTGTTGAGGAAGACTCAGCGGTAAGCGTCTGGCTTGGGTGTTGTTGGATGTCGACTTTGTCAATGTGGCTGAAGCTGGATTCAAATCAACACCACTCAGATCGACATTCGACCTGTGCAAGGTGTAGGAATTGCGCCAAGCCGCAGCCAAGCTGTTCGGCGTGGTTCGTCCTCCATCGTCTGCTTGACCTCCACCATTCTGGTTGAAATCTTGGTTATTCTCGTGTGGACGTTGCTTTGCCAAGTTGAGCGACTGACAGTCAACGCTGGAACCTTTATTTCGCTTGCAATCAACGCCACCACGAAATGGTGTGTACCTTGTTGCAGGAGAGATGATGATGTTCAATAATTTTGATATTCATCAATTTGCTTACTTTTGTTCAGACGAAATCCACTCAGCCTGGACTCCATTGACCAACGATTTGGACTTGTAATGTCGCATAGGTGACATCTCACTCACTGCGGATGTACGACGCGTCAGCTGTGTTTGCCCTGCTTGTGGTTCTGATGTCGGACAAGCGGCAACGAATTGATTCAACTCGTTGGTCATTGAAAGTCTTCTCTGAAGCGGATAACCAACTGGCATTTTCTGCATCATCTCTGAACAACACCAACTTGTTAAAAAAAATCTTCAAACAAAGTAAGTAATTTTATTCATTTTTATTGTTTTTATTTTTCAATTTTCTTTGTTTATTTGTTTGTTTGTTTGTTTTCTTTTTCTTCTTTGCACAAGCGTTGAAAAATTTTCATCTTGCATACAATAGGACGCGTTGACTGGATTTTCGCGCCGTTTACAAGTAACTAAGGTCATCGATTGACCGATACAATGCAAAGTATCTCTCGGTACAATCTTCTAAGTGGTCTATTTTTAATGTCGACAAATATTTTTTTAAAAAAAGCATTTTCTTTCATTTTCAAAAGCGTAAACAGTATTTCAATTACAACAATTCATCCAGGGGTTTTGAAGTGTTGGAAATTGTTTCATTCATAAGAAATATTATTCCATTTTAGAACAGGTATAGAAACTTATCAAATGAAATTTGTTGAATAGAATGGCTTTTCAAATTAAGCTGTTGAAAATTTTTATTTTATTGTCAATTTAATTTAATTTTCAACGAATAATTTTTCTATTCCACTTTTATCCAATGAAAAGTCAGTTTAGCTGATTGGATAATTTGATGAAAAAGAAAAAAGCAATTTAAAGGTGGGTTTTTCAATACAACGTTTTGTTGTGCATTGATTTTTTTTTATTTTTATTAGCTAGGTTTCAATTTCTGCATATTATTAGCCACAAAGAATGCGGGGTCACTCACACGTTTACTGTTGCAGTTGTGTAAACTTTCCGTTTTATGCGGCTGCATGGTTTTGGGGTGAATGTCACCATGCCCATTTGCTGGTGACAGCACAGATAAATAAACTTTGACATTGATAATTATGACATCGACGTTTTTCTATGGTAATTTTTCTTTTATTTATGCAAAAAACTTTTCTATATATATATATCTATATATATATGCATATGTCCATATGCATATGTGGTTTGCCATTCCTAGTCTTTGTTGAAAATAGCGGAACATTTTTTTTAAATTGAATTTCAACTTTTAAATTTATATCCATTATATTTTGTACAAATATTAACAATATATTTAATATTTGTTGCAATTAGTCAAGTTGTAAAATCAGTAATGTTGATGCTTAGTGTAAAATAGTTGATTTGTTGCAAATTGTTCTACAAGCAAGTATGGCGATATTTACGGTAATTGAAAACAAGAAAAAAAAGAAGATTATCTTAAAATAAATTTATTATATGATAAATAATTGCATTTAAAGTAACGGCTTGAAGTAATTAATTTATTTGCTTTTTTTTCAAATTTCAACTCAAGCATTATTAGCAGTATGATTTAGATTTTCAAGTTAAAGTTTTGTCTAGTTGTTGTTGTTGTTGTTTCCTTAATTTTAAAGTGTATTAAAAAATTTTTTTTTGAATATTCAAATAGTTCAATTATGAATACTTTGTAAAATTTTGCTTACCATGGTTAGCCAGAGTGGGCATCACTTTTTTCGCTTTGGTCAGCTTCGGGAAGAGAGGTAGGGGCAGCGTGAGAGGGGTGCGCGTGTTGTTGGTGACTTATGTGGCAGCTGATGTGTGCTTTTGAGCACGTTTTCACTTTTGTGCCAGCTTGGCATTTGGTGAAGAATTTGACCTTTCCCCATATTTCTTCTACAGTTTTGGCTCCAGTGTTCGGCGTGCTAGAGACGAATTGGTCACGACCTTGTATCTTCTGAACTAACACTGTCAGATGTTTTTGTCCACCACAATTGATGACCACTAGGAAATTGTTAATATTTTTTCTTCTCTAACTTATGTTAATTTTTATTTCAAATTTTTAAAATATTCATTCAAAATAAAACAGTTTAGTTCGTCTGATTTAATAATAAAATAAAAAAAACACGGTGGTTTCTATTTCTTCTACATATTACTTTTTGATGTATTTCACAAAGTGGACAAGCAATTTGCAAACGGGGCAAAATTTAAATAATTGCAAATATTATACTGTACTGTTGAATAAGAAGAAAGTGAAACATTTGCAATTTGAAATTGGGACCAAATTGTCTGACCTTTGCATAAAGAATGATTGGTAAATAGTTACAGTTTGGTGCATAAAATGAACAATAAAAGAAAGCAGTAAATTTGTGAAATGACAGACAGTGTCAGATGCTATCGAAAAAGTTGATTGAATCTTATTGAACGAGGTTAATTGAAACGAGTGTTAAAATAGTTATGAAGTTCGATTTGAATTGAACTGAAAAAATACATAAGTTGTGATTAAATTTTTTTGACGGTGCTCTGATTGTGATTTGCTAATAGCTTAATGTGAAAATTAGTTCATCGAAACGCTGTGAAATAGTAATGATTTTTATTTATTCATTATGAAAATGTAAGACAATGGAATTGTTATGCGAGGGGAAAATTCATCGTAAAATTGATTCTCTTCTTCAAATGAATCCCACTGAAGATAGTTGCGAATGAAAAGAAACTCTTTTCTTTTTCGTTTTTTATGCTTGATTATAGAAGGTTGTTTTTTTTTAAAATTCTTCATTATTAATATTTTATTTTTATTTTATCAGATAAATGTCGTAAAGTTTGTTTGATTGATGTGAACAGGAGTTTAACATTGTGTTGAAATTGTTGATTCTGTTGAAAAAGAAGAATAAAATAAGCCAATCCTTCTAAATGAAAAAATACATCTAATGAATTATACCAAAGCGGGCTTTGGGCAATATCGACCATGGGCGAGTAATTGTTGATCAATTCACCGAAACAAATGGCAAAACAATAGACACCAAACGTACCGAAAACGATGTAATAGAAAGGATCTTTTGCCTTGGGTGGCACCATATGGATTGTGGTACTTTGTTCACTTGTTAGTGAATTGGAATGTCGATTGGAAAGAATCCAATAGACAATCAACAGATCAATTAAAAAGGTGAAACAAACCAATGCTGGAAATTGGGAAAGTGAACGAATTTGTTTTTGTGGAATCACTAAGCTAAGCGTGTGACACAACGGCATCATATAATCGTCGACGCACAAACTGCGCACATAAATCACAAATGCAGTAATCACAAGTACACAGGTTGGTTGCATTATATTCAACATTGTCAAGATGTTGTCTTTTAGCAAAGTTGGTGTGAATATGGACATGTGCCAATGGGCGGCGACGACGAAAAAAATATTCTCCAGAATACAATTGCACAATCTAATTGGGAAAAGTTGCCAAAAGCATTCAACACTGGATATAGCCGGGTTGCGTTGATGGACGTACGAAAGTAATGTTGCCATGCTGGTGTAGACCACGCTCAGACCTTTGATCATGAATGTGATCGTCAGGTATATATTGCACAATTGTGCATTGTCGTTGTCACTTTGAAAATCTTTGAAAATTGTGATACAGCTGATGAAATTCACTAGCGTTGTACTGATACCAATTACGATGGTTATCACCAAACTTGTGATGATGATGATCAATGATACTTGACTAGGCATTTTGAACAGTTGTGAACAAGTTGCATTATCCCAATAGGTTTCATTCGACTCTTCATCGATGATAGGCGCGCACAAACCAGACATGGGTGCTTTTCTTCTTTAATTTTATCTCTTAATGTCTTCTCACTTTCGAACTTTGATTTCTGAAAAAAAGTTTTTTGTTACGATTCATCTTATTGGCACATGTAAGTTGTGTATACTGCTTGATGTAGAAATGAAATGTGTTGCTAAAATAGTTGTAGAATTGAAGTCATTTGCTATTTGTTTTTCGTGTTTCCATGGATATATTTGAAATAGACTTGCAGTTTTCTATTCAAATTGATAACTTTGAAATATTAGTGTACTTAGTTGTGTTTGAGCGGAGAAAAATTAAAATTATGCATTCTTAATTGTGAATGAAATATTTATATTGTTCACGAACCAATAACTTTTCTTTTATTTAAGTATTTATTTTGATTAAATTACTTGCTTCATATGAAATGGTAGTAAAAAAATTTTTCCAATTATTAATAGTCATGTAAAGTATGACTATTATTGAAACTTATTGGTTTCAACTTTTACTTTTTATTACTTTTTGATGCTGTTATTATTATTTTTATGCCTTTTCATTGATTATTCCAGTCAAGAGAAGGCTATAATGGGGGAATTGGCGATTTTGAGGCTTCATTAATTAATTGTTACAAAGAATAAATTTTAATAATAATAATGATAATTCATTACGCATTAGCAAGGTTTATTATAAGCGACGTTCTATGCTTGAATGGGAAACTATTATTGAATATTCAATTAAATTTATATGCACATTTTACAACTTCAGCAGTGAGATGAGAATAATTTTCCACAATATTTCAACAGGAAATAACAATTTATCGTTTACTTAAGTAATGTTGACATTTTGCAGAAGCGTTATTTTTATCTTTAGGCGATAAGTTTCAAACTGATTGCGATATCAGTTGAGAGTAGCATATATTTATTCGGACATGATTACTATTTGTTTTGTGATTTTCAATAAGTACTCGAATGGTATTATTTGTTTTAAAATGAATTTATCGTTTAATAAATATAATTATTATAAATTATGCATATTAATTACTTGAAAGTTTTGATAAATATTATTAAAAAGATTATGATTACAATTTTGACATGATAAATAATTTCACTAATATTTGTTTTTTAATAGCAGTAGTTTTCAACGAAGAGAGAGAGATAGACTATTTTACTATTTGTTAGTTTTGAATGCATTGATGCAGAGAGGAATTACTTGCTAATTTTAATTTAGAATTCATTATTATTAGAATTTTATGCTCGGTTCATTTAGAATCTGTCTGCATTGATGAGTATAGAAAGCTAATTTGAAAACATTATTGAAGTATGTAACGTTACTAATTGAATTGACAAAGTGTTTAGAAGCTCAATTTTATTTTCTCATTAATGTAGCACATGTGCAATTGTGAGTGGATATAAAAAGAAAAATTGAAATTACTTGAAAAGGGTTTCAAGCATCTTTTGCCCATGATGAACCAGCAACTGTGGTAGATATTTGATTACTCATACGTTGTTCATAGCTGCACAATTTGAGACATTTTCTAATAAGTCGCTTCACTGATAATCTGTACTCTGCAGATGTGGTGTAAAAAACGCAAAAGCTGATCAAGCCGCTGAAATCCACCAACACTACAAAATTGGTATAATAAATGCCGGTGATGGGATCGCTTTGTGCCAAGGAAATTTCTTCGAGTACGGTACCGGCAACCACAGTAACCGTGTATGATACGCAACTGATGCACAACGTGGTCAATATGCGTCGACGTTTGCGATGGCGTATTTCCATACCACTCTGCACTCGGTTCATTCGACTGTAGTGTATGCGTAGTATCAACGAGATGCACATGAGCAACGTGACCGCGTGCAGTGACAACAGCAGACTTGTTTCGAATTTTAAAGTCACACCGCTTCCTTGTGAAATTACTGAACACTGGAGAATTGTTTCGTCGACCAGCGTCCAAAAGCGCACTGAAAGCATGCCCACACTGAAAAGCATGGCCAGCGTGATCAATCCGACAGTTGTTGCAAGTTTGTTGTAGTGGTGCCTGTAAAAATGAGGTGAGAACACGGCCACGAATCTGTCGGCAGCGGTCAGCAGGTAGCTGGTCGTCGTCATGTATGAACCAAGCTCTCGAACGAGCCTCTGCTGGAAGCAGCTCAGTTCAGTTAAGACGAACCCGTTTCTGTGGCCATACATTCCATTGCTCAGACTGATAGTGGAATCGATGATCGCCCCGACACCAGTAACCACGAAACTAGCCGACGAGTAAGCAATGAAGATGAACGTGTTGTTGGAGCGCAGTTTGCGGTTCCAAGCCAATGCTAACGCGCCGATCAGATTCAAACAAGCACTGACTGCGCCGATTGGTATTTTCAACCAGATAACCCATTTCCTCAACTGGAATGCTTGGTCAGCAATTGTGTTCCATTCAGTCGTCATCGTTGTACCTTCTACACTAGTTCCAAAGGCAGTTAGTTTGAAATATAAGTTTCAAATCAAAACAAATTCGTTACGATGATTGCTGTTGCTTGCTTCAATGACAAGTAGAAACCAAATTGATCTCTATACTGAACAACGACTGCATATTCTAGTTGCCATCTCTATCTGGTAGCAGTGTTTTCAAATCACTTTATATTAAGCAATGCAATCTGTGAAAATGATGCACAATAAATGTATTTTGTGATTTATTTTATTTGGCATGTTTTCTTTCAATAACACAGCAGATGAGTGGGTACACACGATTTAAACAAGCAAAAAATGTTGAAAATGATTTCCATTCATCAGAAAAGCACACTTGTTGGGGGGAGGGAGGGGGAATATCCTGCTTTCCATTTCAATAATTTCCGCCACTTTTCCACTTGCAGCACATCCGTTTCATTGCATATCTTTCATTTGCTTCATTCTTCAATCGACAATGGCTGACTGAAGCTGAAGCAATTTCATAATGTTTATTTATTTGACAATTTTTTTCCTTTAACATTCATTGACTTTTTGAATACAAGTTTTTTTCTCTTTTATTACTTTTTTTTAAAATGATGCATAATTTGAAAAATATTGAATTATTGAAAGGAAAGCTGAAGGGTCAGAAGCTTCGTTTCTATTCAAAAAAAAAATTAGGAAAGAGGAAAAAGTAACAAACAAATCGAAAGATGGAATATTTACGTTGACTTTGCTCTATTGCGTATTATTATGAACTTATTTTGTAAGGTGAAATTTGATAACAAATAAATTGTCATTTTTTATCTTTTACAATCTTTATATAACACATGGTGATTATTGTTTGTTGCTTTTTATTAATCAAACCTTTTTTTGTTTAAAAAAATCTAAATTACTTGAATAAAATGAATTCGTTGTTCCACTTGTTGAAATTTGTACTTGGTTTTCTTTACATATAAATTTTGTAAAATACAGTAAGTTTGTACTTGATTTTCCGAAGTAAAATATAATAGGTATCGGCGATATTTTTGTTGTTTCGAAATTTCTTTCAAATTATGGTAATGCTTCACTAGTTTGCGTAAAAGATATTTTTCGAAAAGTTGATGGACGACGAAGATAGTCCAATACCTGGTGATCCGTTCGACTCCAGCGACGATGATGACATCGAAGCTGGAAGTGGAGGAGTGAGAGTATTTTCTTTTTTCATTTTATTTATTTAGTGTTTGAAACTAAATTTATAGAAAGTTCTGTTGAAATCGCATCATGAGAATAAACACAAAGCGAGGGAATTGCCCAATGGTGCCGGTGGACAATTGCAAACATGGTCTAGACTTACTTACTTGTGCTTGTCTAGCTTTATTTTGGTATATACGCTGAAAGATGCTTTACAAAGATGACACATGTGATGCTTTGCGTTTCATGTTTTGCTCACTGGCTTATTTATCTAGGGTTGTATGGTGTCGATTATTGGCCCAACGGTTCCAATACTGTTACGGCAGAACAACGGACCATCGTTTAGTATGGGCTTTTCCGTAGTATCTGCGAGCGCAGCTGGTAGTGTTGCTGGTATTCTTTCCGGTAATTTGATATCTGTTTATATTAAAGAATGCAAAAAATGAAGTTTTTATTTGAATTTTTTATTTTCACCAGGTATGTACTGTTTGACGGTCAGTGCTGTTATGCTGGTAACACCTATATCTATAATGTTGTGTGGATTTATTGCCGTTGTACTGCCGCAGTGTGATCACTGGCTGAATTGTATTTTTTTGTTTTTTGCACAAGGTTTCTTCCTTGGCATCATCGATCGAGGTATGCATGTTTTTATTGTGTGATTATCCTGTTTTTTTTTGAAATTTACATTTCATGGTATTTTTTCAGGTCGTTTTTCGTTGTTTTTGGAGGACTGGAACAAACAGTTTCGCTTGGTTGGCTTGATTTATATGTGTTTCTCAGTGGGTGGGGCAGTGCCGTTGTTGATATACGCGTTGAATGTGTCCGAAAGTCCATCGACGGCCACTGATTTCACCACCAGTACGATCACCAAGCGAAGCTTGTCAAATGATAGCTCGTTGGGCAATGAGACTTTCGGCAATGTGGTGAACGAAAGCATTGCATCTTGGACTAGCGTGAATTCGCCAGCTCCGGTGAAGCCAAAATTCGTCGATTCGGCCGGTTTGAAAACTGACGAAACGTATGCAGCTCGAAAAGAGAAAGAACTGAAGCACATCGAACTGAATGCTAAAGCGAAGGAAAAAATACAAACTCAGTCGATGGTGCCTGAACCTGCGAACAAAACGTCGGAATTCAATTCCACCATAAATGATATTAAATTACCCAAGGTGAATGTTGAAATGCTTTTGAACAACGCCGAAACAACTACTATTGCCACTGTAACAACTGTGTTGTCAACATTAACAACACTGACAACGACCACACCAACAACAAGCCCTTCTTACGTTTCAACGCTGACCAGTGAAGTTACTAGTACAGCATCTTTGTCAGAGACGACTGTTGAGACGACGACGAGTACCGTTTTGCCGGACAAGGTGATAAGTGTGAGGGATGTGGTGATTAAGATAGTCGAGAATGATCGACTGGAATTGGCTTACCACACAGCTGCGGGAATGGCATTTTTTGTCTTGGCCATATTGATGGCAGTGTACTGCGCTTCGTGCAGGATGTGTTCCGGTTCCGGAGTGGGCAGGCCGCAAATGATGGTGGTCTCTTGTGAAAATGCTGGCTCAGTTTACCAGTTGAAGACGTTGACCGTCGGCTTGTTGTTTGTGCTGTTCATCGCCGGCGTCGAGTGGACCCTGGCTACGATCACCGTCAGTTATCTGCTGGTGGAACATCAACGCAGTCTGAGCGACAGCGTTGCACTGTGCGCTGTATGCTGGTGTTTGTTGTGCGGTAGCCGACTGGTGTCGTTGTGCTGCTCATTCTCCAGACATCTGCTCGGCGTCTGTTTGGTGGTCTCGGCTTTGCTTTCCGGTGCCCTGGCTCTCAGTCGTTCCTACAGCGCAGTCGCGGTTCTACTATGCGCCTACGCCGCCAGCGTCGGACCTCTGCTTCCGGCAACGTTTCATTGGTTCAATCAGCAAGCAGGCTTGCCGACGCCGCTCGTGACGGTATGGCTGTTGGCGATAAATTTGAGCCGAGCTCTGGTGCCGTTGGCTGTGGGCGCGTTGGTCGAAATAGGAATGAGAAACTTCCAGACGGCTCTGCTGTTCATGACTTCGCTCAGCTTGTTGCTCTTCATACCGTTGGAAAAGTGGACCAAGCAGTCGAAACACTACAGCGACGCTTTGTCAGTGTCCATGTCCAGACGAGGTGGACACAATTTCTTCAATCGCCGAGATCATTACACGTCTTTCAAAGCAAACCGAAGAACTGCTGATCGGCTGTCGACCAATGAGAACAACAACTTTGACGACGATGACGACGACCCCACTGATGACGATGAAATTCTCCATTTTTATAAACCGCATTCAAAATCTCATTTAGTAAATTGATCGAACCTTGAACAGCGCTCACTGCTATTTCAGAAACTCATTTCTCTCTTTGAACGGAATTCAGAAAACAAAAAATTCAATTGAACATTAATTATTTTCGAACGTGTCATCCTGCTTTTCATTAATTTCTTATTAGTATGAAATTCATTCTTTTCGACAACAAAATAATACAATAACAGAGGTAATTTTCTTTGTACATCAAGTGAACTCTGTTGAATGCACATTTCGTGTGGCAAATTGACTTTATTATTCGCAACCAGTTCATAAAAATGAAATTATACTTCACAGTAAGTAAATTAAGTAATTACAGTAGCGGCTGTTTGATGTGATTTATTTTTGAAACTTCATTCAACAGGCAAACTCAAGCACAAACAGGCGAAATTATTTTGTGTAAACTGATTCGGTTAGATGAAAAAATTTTTTTTTCAATTTTCACACGAATTCCCACAATGTTTTAAAAGGCGGGAAAATGCATATTACTGTAAAATATTTTTGATTCGTCATAATATACGGTAAGTGTCATACTTAGAAAAAAAATTTTTTTTTTCAATTTAAAAATTTCATATTTTTTCATAACTTTGAATTATTTCAGTTAATTTTTTATTGTTTAAATGATGAAAATTGGAGGAAAAAAATATTTTTTACTTTTATTGAAAATATAAAAATGGATTTTTTTTTAAAAATTATTGTTATAACAAAAAATGAATGAAGAATAATTGATGTGAAAATAATTGTGCTAAGATTTATTGAATAAATGAATAAAATGCGAATTTTGCCGAAATGAAAAATTTATCGTACATTTGAACTTTTTGTTTGTTCTTGAAAATCACTTTTGATAACCGTGATTCACACTTTCCATTCTGGTGAAGTTTGACGCGTGGGCAATTTTGGTCTTTGTTTCGGTCGGTTTTTGTCGTTGCGCTCGACGGGCGGGGATTGTTTTGCGAATATATTTCACAGTGGTTTTGTCGTTTAGTTATCATCGCGTCACTTTTATTTCGCTTCACAATGCAATACCGAGTTACCGTGAAGACGTTGGACGGTCACGATCGAGCTTTTGAATTGGACCCGGAAGTGAGTTTGCCGCTTTTCAGCTTCTGCTTCCGAGGGATGCATTTTAAGCTTTTAACTGTTGTAGACCACCGTTGGCCAGTTCCAGGAACGCATCGCGGCGGAAATGAACGTCCCGGTCGAACGACAGCGGGTGATTTTCCACGGTCGCGTTTTGGATCCGCAGTCGACGGTGAAAGATTTGGGCAAGTTGACGATTGATCTGATCCAATCTGTTGGTTTCGGTGTGAATTGACTAACTTTTTTTTTCTTTTATTTGTAAAGATTTGAACGAAAAGGTGATTCATTTGGTGGAAAAAATGGATGGTCCGCCTCCTCCGCCTGCTTCAACTACGTCGACCACGAATGCACAACAACAAGCATCCGGAAACGATCCTGCTTCCATTCCGATGCATCCGCATATATTTTTGGGCACGGTCGCTTTACCGCCGAACGATTTGACTTCTGAGCAAATATATGTATGATTAAATCGTATTGTTTTTCTGTTTTCAGACGAATTTTTTTCTTATTTTGTTTTTTTTTTGAATTTAAATGCTTACGTTGAAAATATTTCAGACTATCATTCGCGAAGTGTTGGACGAATTTGGTTTCTCTGGCGAAGCTGCTACTATTCAATTACAGGAACCGGTAACTTTATACGTGAAATAAATATTATAGTATACTGTATTATATTATTGGTTGTTTTGATTTTTTTTTTTTTATAGCGAGGAAACCAACCTGGCGAAGTGTTGATTACGATGAATACAGAAATGAGCGGCCCTCAGCCGACGATCACTTTTCAGCGAATGCGAGCTATTCGTGAAATGTTGTCCGTTGCGCGAACCTTGATTGAAGTACATAAAAATAACACTTGTTAATTTGTTTTGTTGTTGATTTTATATCAATAATTGATTTCCTTTTGTAGGAAGGATCTGATGACGTGGCCGAGATTGTTCGATACGCACGTAGGATGCAAGACGAACAACATTCGTTGTCGAGCACCGGTGCAAATGACAAAGAATCCGATGCCAGTTATTCAACAGAAATGCAAAAAGAAGGAGAAGAAAGTGCTATGGACGATAGTGAAGAAAAACCAGCCGAATCAACTGAGCCAATAGATCAGAGTACTCAAACTGATGCCAATGCATCATCTTCCACATCCAATTCAAGACGACCAAGGTATGACATGTTTTGTTTTTTTTTATGTTTTTTCATATTTTTAATTTTGTTGATAGTTGATAAGTATGTCTCTAATTTTTAAATAATTTGCAGAAATGCGACATTTCAAGATTTGGCAAGTTTGTTCTCTTTTCTCTCAGCAACTGTTCGAGATTTGCTTACACTACTTCAAAATTGTGAATTGCTGCTGGAAGCCGAACGACATTTTGAACCTTTTGTTAGTTTTACGATTATTTTTCTAAATTTTTATTTTTTCTATTTTAATAAGTTTTCATTTTTAAGACCACTCGAGCCAATCGTTTTGTGATGAGCATTCAAACGTTGTTGTCTGTTTTACATTTGGTCGGCCACGCAGCGCATGGTATCAGCGAGTTCGATCTAGATCTTGACGAACCAACTCCCCGTTCGCTGTTTCCCGTTCTTAACAACGCACAAAACATTTCCGCTACTCCTCAACTGGTCAGTTTCTGTTTTTTCTTTTGAATATTCTTGATTGCATTTAATTATAATACGGGCGTATTAAATTTTTTTTTTGTTGAATTCAGTTAAACTTTCTTTACAATTTTTATGCTAAAAATTTTTTCTCAAATTATATTTACTTTTTGCATTGTTTGTAAAGTTGTTTTTTCTATACTTTTTCTTGTTGAATAGATATCGGAACTTTTTTTTTGGTTTTGTAGGCACAAATCAGGGTGATGATTCATCAGCAGAATAGTAGTAACGCCGATGCAAGAGCGCAGGGTTCGACAGACACTATCGAAAGTAAGTAAAGAAATGTAAAAAAGAATTGTAATTTAAATAATAAATTGTTCGCATCATTTCAGATCAGAATAATGCAGAAGCAAACAATGGTAGAACGTTGCCGAGACGGGATGACAGCAATGCAGCTCGACGTGTTGAAGGCAACTTTCATTCGTCAGGTTTAGCAGAACATTTGTCTCGTGATTTGACCAACATGATCCATTCTGTTAACGAAGCGACAGGAAGTAAGCGAGAAACAAAAATAATAATAATAATAATATGTCGACAGAGATGGAGTGGTTTGTGTTTGTCTGTGTCGATGTAAATTTTGAAAATTTTCTCACCAGGTATGATGGACTTTGTGACGATAATGAACCGTGGTTCGCGTCATTCATCTGACAATCATCTTGGTAATTATTTGCGCGTCCGTCATGGCAATACATTAATGCGACATCCGTCGGAGAGACAAAGGAGCATCAACCGTTTTTATGGACAAGTGCTGAACGTGGCCCCTAACAGTACCGTGAACATTTCTTTCCCTTCTCGTAGTGCATTTGGTCGAATACGCCAACAACGTCAGCAGGCTGGTGCAGATGCTACTCCGGCTTCTTCAGAACGTTCCGGTGTTGGTGCTAGTGGTGGTGGTGGTGGTGGAGCAGCCCCATTCCGCAACTTTCTTGTGCGTTACAGTAGCGGTGGCAGCAACAATACCAGTGCTAATGCCAGTGGCAGTGCTGGTGCCAGTGCTAGTGCTGGTGCCAGTGCTAGTGCCGGTGCTAGTGGCAGTGCCGGTGCCAGTGGCAATGCCGGTACCAGTGGCAGTGCCGGTACCAGTGGCAGTGCCGGTGCTAGGGCCGGTGCCGGTGGAGGTCGGGAACTGAGACGTTTTCTTCAGCAGATGAGGAGTACATTCGGTGATGTGGACAATCATCCGGATCCTTTTTTGCCCTGTGCTTCTAGATTTTTCAGCGGTATTGAGCGCCAATTTGGTTCAAGAGTGACTGTATTGAATTTTTGTTTTCTTTCCGCGTTCCCCAAAAAACAAAATTGATATTTTTCATTTAAGGAAGGAACATCCGTACAAGTGAACACTTCGAACAATTCTCAAACTTCGAATGCTGGTGCATCTACAAGCAGAACTGCTTCGAATGTCAACGCGACAAGCACAAGCACCACTGCAACGGACAACACCGCCACGTTTGATCGAAATTCTCCAGCAGCACGTGAAATACGTTCTACAATAGAACAACTAGCCAGTGCAATTCTGGATACTATGAACGAAATGCAGCCATTCGAACGTAAAGCTTCCTTTCTGTCTATATATATATGTTTGTTATTTCCTCTGTTCTCTTTCTCTTTTTTTTTTATTTTCTATTTTGTAATTTGCTGAGGAGAGGAGGGTAAAGCTAGAATTTTTTTTTTCATTTACAATTAATTGATTGGCTTTAGGTTTCCTTTGTTTTCTTGTTTTAATTTTTTTTGCAATTTGTAATGAAAAAAAAAAAAAACGAAACCAATCAGTCGTGCATGGTTAGATGTGAAAAGTGAAAGATGTGTATATATTTGTTTGTTTTCTGTTATTATTTGTTTTTGTTTGTTTGTTTGTTTGTGGGGATTTGAATGGAGGATGAGCAAAGTTTTAGGCGAAGTTTTTGACGATATAATTCCAGTGCAATTTGCGCCGACCGTTAGCATCAGTCGAGCCGCCTCGCGCACCAGTGTTCCACCTTCTCATTTGGTCGGGAATGATTCGTCCGACCGTCGAACAGACCAATCAGAACACTCGATTGCAAGGGACAGTACCGACTCAGACGAGCAGCAACAATCGCAGGAGCAAGAGCAGCAACAGCAGCAGCAGAGTGCCAGGAATAGTAGACTTTCGTTGGATGCGATCATCAGCAGTTTCATAGCGCACGTGTCGCCTCAAACGTCCGGCCAAACGCTCAGCGCAATGTTTCCACTGCTTGGCGACGAGGATTCATCTCCTCAGCGTAGTAAGTTGTTTAATCTTAATTTGATGATACAAGAGCTAGTGTTATTTTTTTTTTCATTTTTGATATTTCGTTTTATTCATTCTTTTCTGTTGCCGTTTGCAGTTTTGAATAGCTTGTACCGTCTGTTGGCGAACAGTCTCGTCGCCAGCGACGTGGTGGACATTTTACACGGCAATTACGCAACGTTGGACCGTTTCCGTAGTATCATGCGACGTTATTTTATCGAAAATTTGTTAAATGGAAACGAACGACCATCTCAGGAAGATATGCGCCAAGCTGCACATCGTGCCGCTGAAAGTGAAATACCTTATTGTCGACGTTTGTCTGTAAGTTTTAAAATTTATTATTGTAATATTGCTATCATTAATTTATTGTTAATTATAATTTTAGGAATTGTTGCCTGAACAAAATGAAATTGACTTGTTGAGCAGTTTGATCAGCTGCGAAGAGGATACTGTTTATCGTTTATTGCTTTTGTGTTTTGGAAGTAAGTGATTGCTTTTCTGTTTTGTTGTTGTTTTAAGGATTAAAAAAGAAATTTCTGTCAACCATATAATATATTTCAATTTATGCTTGTATTAATTGTTTTCCTTTCAATGTTACCTTTTCCTTTTGTAGAAGATTCTACTGAAGCATTCGGGCAGAGGTTGTACAAAAATTTACTATTGGGCGTAAAGCAGACATTGGCCGTTGTTGTTTACGCCTATTCTCCGAACGGTGAAGTCGATGAACGGATTGTTCGCATTATGACAGTAAGAGAGAGAAAAAAAACAGATGAATGGACATCTGTTTGTTTCTGTTTTTCGTTATATTTTGTCATTTCAGAATGCTACTTTGCGAGATGCTCCGGAATCTGTACGTCGGGCGTTCGACAGTTTTGGTGCCGGCGTTTTGCAGACCATACTTGCGGAAACGTTGCTTCCAAAAGAAGAAGTGTCGGGATTTTTTGTGAAAAACCAAGCGACAACACAACACGAAAACAGGCAAGGTTCAATTGCATCTGATGAAAGCAGCAATATCACTACTGCTGTTGCTGCTGATGCTGCTACTGATGATGCTTTTGCTGGTGAACCGATGATTGTGGATTCTGATTCTGTGGACAGCAATTTTAACAATCAACCGGTAATTTGTTCTTTTTTATTTCTTTTTATAAATTGAATTAATTAAACCAAGTATTGTTGTTGCTTTTTGAGACGGAATTGGACTTGCAACAAGTGGCGTTGTGCAATTGTACTATTGAAAAAGATGATGAACCGTCGGTTCGAGCGTCAATCAACAGTCTACCCCCCGAAGTAATTGCCAGTTTGCCAATAGTAAAAAAATTAAATTTTTTTATTACTTTTTCAAAGAATAATACGATTGATGATAATAATAATTATAATTTATTTTTCTTATAAACAAAAGGGAATTGAACATTTGATCGAAGAAGATGTTCAAGTTCAACGTGTCATGCCATCGCAATCACCGTTCAGTGACATTTATTTGAGCAGTATGCCAGCGAAGCGTCGTCGAGTATAAATTGAATTAAATTATTATTTTTTTTTAATACTTTATTAAAATGATCATCTCAACAATCATAAATTATTGTTGTGTTCAGGTAGTGCAAAGTAGTCGACTGAATTTGGATGAGGATCAAATGCAATTGTTCCACGACACGCTTTCCAATGCAATCACGAGTTCTGAAAGTGCCGAAAGTGCCCCGGCTGTGCGCAATTTGTTGAATTCATCGGAAATTGTTGCTGAAGCTGTGGAAAATTTCATGAGACAGAAAATTCAACGTCGATTGCGATACGATCCAGATTTTACACCAGTGCTGTTTCCATTTTCGTATGAATATTTCAAACCGTAATTGTGTGTGTGTGTGCGTTTGCTTGCTGGTATATAAACTTTATCACAATATATCCCAATTGGACAAGTACAACGACAAGATATTTCTTTTTAATTTGCTTTTTTAAAATATTATGTGATAATTATTACAAATTTTATTATATATATATATACTATATTTATACAATATTTATATTGCTTGTGAGATGTTTTTTTATTCTCACACGGAGAAAAAAAAACAAAAAAGCAATAATGACTGAATAATTTTTTCTTCTTCTTTTTTTTTTAAATTGTAATTTATCAATCGTATAATTATTGTTTTTTTTTGTTGTAATTGTAAAGTCTGACGAAATATGATGAAACGTGCATAGTAGACGATGGTGATACGCTATGCTATTCACCTTTATTTAGCGTGAATATGCTTTTATTTTATGAATAATTACAATCTTCTTATTTATCATGCTGATCATGCTGACATTGTGATATCTAGAGTAAAGCTTTTCTGGAAAAAAAAGCTGTTGTTGTTTTTTGCGTAGCGGTTATACAAATTGGCCGGCTTGTTTTTTTTATCTCCTATATATGTACACGACTACGCATACACGTGCACAGCAATTTATGCTCATATTTGTTGTTTGTACGTAATGTTGCTAACTTTGAAACTGTTTTTTTACAGGTTGTTGTGTTTTGGGGTTTTTTAATTTTTTTTCTTTCTTTTGCCTATGGTTTGGCATGGATAATTTGCCTCAAAAGGTCGAAAAGTTCAAGTTCCAAGATTGGACGTTCACATTCACCAGCGGTCAGTCGATTCTTTCTTCGACTTGCACTTGCTGCGGCAGCAGTGGAACGGACGCAGACCGTGGTGACCACCAACGTTGCGATTATTGTCGTTTCAGTATGGCGTTGAAGTATCCCAATCGACCGGACATGGTCTTTCACAAGAACTCATTGCACGTGATGCATTGCGGTGGTGCGTCGGTGCATTTCGACGCCTTGGCAGCTCTGGATCAGGTTGGTCAGGATGCGCCTGAGTCGAGTTGCCACGTGGCTGCGAGCGACGTCTGGCGTCAAGCACGAGCCATGTCTGGGTACATGTCGAACGTGCTGCGCACACATGATTGGACTTATTCCAGCATGTTCATTGGTGATCTCGTTGGATTTCAGGTGTATAATACAATTGAATTAAATTAAATCAAATTAAATCAAATTAATTGTTTGTTTGTTTTTCTTTACAGGTCATTGCTACTGAAGAGCTGCTCGATTTGGACCGTCTTCGACAGCCTGAACCGATTCTGTTCTACGCTCATATCCCACTGTACGAAGATGAATTGGCCGATCATGGCTGTTCAAAGATGGAATTGAAGCTTCGATGCATGCCGTCCGGCTTTTTAATTTTGCTCAGCCATTATCTGAGAGTGGACGGTGTGTTGATTCGTCTGCTCGAGACCCGTTACCGACATTTGTACGGTCGCACGTACGTGCTACGGGAAAGGACGTTGAAGCGCAGCAATTTCAACCAGCTCACCACTGCCCAGCTTCAAATGGTCATGAGTCCAGAATTGTTGAGTGCAAATTTGTCACCAATCTCTGTCATCAGCGAACGTTTGCATTTCTGAGTGAGGTAAGTGAATTTTTGTTGTCGTTGCTTGTGATCCCTTTTGAGAACTTTTCGAATACTTCTCTTTTTTCTTTGTTTTTTTTATTCATCTATAACAGACACGTAATGTACTTGTTTGCACGTAAATGTATCCACTTTGCGTACATTGTCGTGTAGTGTGGGTGGGTTTATGGAAAATTTTCTTCCCTTTCCTTGTTGAATCAGTTGTATGTATTGTGCGCGCAATTTTGACAATGTTCTCTTGCTCAATGGTCAGTGGTGTTATGTTAATCAACGGTAATGTTAATAATTCAATCCGCTGCGATTGTTGTAAGCATTATTAGATGTTGTTTATTTGTTTATTTGTTTGTCAATCGAAGAACGTCGATCTGTTGCTGCTGCTGCTACATTCTGCAGTGTCGATTGAATTACAAGTGCGGAGTAGGTTAGCTGTTGTTGTTCTGCTATTGTCACGTTTGTCTTTCTTTTGTCGATTGGCGGTTTCTTCAAACTTTGAATGAACTGTACCGACAATAATTGACTGGGGTAGATTTTGCAAGCTTATTGAATTTGAATAACCGGCATTGTTGTTCTTGCTGTTGTCGTTTGCAATTTTTCGATTGCGAAATCTCTTTCCCAGACGTAGAATGGATGAAATTGGCGTCTGGCTTTCAACGCATATCGGCTCTTTGGTAAGCGTTCTGCAACAATTGAAGAAGGATAAATTGGAAAAATGAAATTATTATTATTATTATTATTATATTCTTTGCTACTACTTACTGCGTAGAAGATGAATCATCTTCAGCTGCGGTTATTGTACTTTCGTCTTCAGTGACAAAAGCTGAAATTATTTGGACAGCTTTTTATATATTTCTTGTGATTATTTTTTTCCAATTTTACCTGTGACAATTTGGTTTTCGAAACTGTAAGAGGAAGAAGCTTGTGGAGATTGGCTTTTGCGTTGCCGATCAGTCGGTATCAGATTTTCGCCGTCATCATCATCACCATCATTTCCTCCTCCCCTTCTCCGGTTCATCTGTTCGCTCAAGAACATCAAACTGTGAAAACTGCTGTAAGCGATGCTCGACATTGACCGTCTGTGGTCTGGTTCGCTCATCGACGGTGTTACCGACCTTCTGGGCAAGTTGACCATTTGGTATTGTTGTTGCTGTTCTTGTTCTTGTTCTTCTCCTTCACAGCAACTGCGACCAGTTTTACTTTCTTTGTCACAATTTTCCCCACTTCGGCATGCAAATGACGCAGACTCGTCTTGTTTGCTTCTGTCAAGCGAAAAAGCAAATTTGCATATGCAAGCAAGCAAAGAAATTAACTTTATTGTTGTTCTTGTTGTTTGCACACCTACTTTATTGACAACGACGGCGATTCCGGCTGGTCAACTCCAGCAACTGTGGGTGGGAATTTGGTGATGAACAAATGTCCCGGCGATTGACTTTCGCGATGACTGAACAACCCTTCGCAGATGCTCATCTGAGGCTTCTCGTCTGTCGGACCCACGTATACACCACCGTAGGGTCGGTCGTCTTGGCTCGCATGCATCATTACTGTTTCTCTTTTCGAATTATCGTCCACTTGCTGCACCCTGGTGCCCAATTTGGCGGAGTATTTCAAAACGGCCAACGTTTCTCGACGAACCTATATCGTATATATGTATATATATCTGTTTTCTTTGTGTTCTCCAAAAGGAATCTACTTACCGCGCTGAGTCGCCTTTTCAGAATTCGTTTCTCCTTTTCTTGTCGCAGAATTTGCTCCCGTATGTCTTTGTTCAACATTCGGTTCTTGTTGATCACGTACAACGAACGCATCATCGCTCTGGGGTAGTGGATTGTTGGATCGCGGTGGTTGTGCATCAGTTCAACAATTTTCGGCACGAAAACAAGAGCCAGAGTGATCGTCGTGCAGAAAATGATGAACATCGAAATGATGATGTAGCACTCGTTGATTTGATCTTGCAATATGAACGAAATGGCCACGCCGACTCCGCATACGAGCACCACATTGTAAACCGACATGCCGATGTATTTGCTGTCGTTCAACGCCGGAACGTTCACGTTTCTCGTTTCCCAGGCTAGAAAGCAGCCCAACACGAGAAATATTCCCTTGTATCCGTACAACAGCGCTTGGAACACTACCGTGTAGTCGGTTTTGCAATATTCGATGGTCGGTTTGATCAACAAGTTGGATCGTTCATCTTTCTGAAAAGAGATTTGGGAGTTTGGTGGACGACGAGGATGAAAAAACAAAAATTATTCATTAGTTTTCGTGTTTTACTTCTGTCGGCAGTTGTTTGACAGCCATTTGCATAGGATCGATGATCAGCCAGGTGCTCAGGATGAGCACGTCGATCAGCAACAGCACGCCGACAATCAAGAACAATTTGTAATCTTTGATTGCCTTTTTGTGCAAATGGATATCGTTGAAGATTGAATGAACCCGCCACGTTTTGGCAAACATTGAGCCGAATGCAAGTGTGAATCCGAAGCAGAGGATCCAAACTTTGGCCTGTTATAAGCATATAAAAAAAAATTTGTACACAGTCGGCGAAATGAGATAACATTTATTATTACAGTGCACATGCGGCTGTAGTCCAGCTCGGATACCATGTTGGTGTCGATTCCCAAAAGAATGACACTGCAATAGGTCATGATTGAGCCGAGAATGATCAGATTGTTCACATTTGGGCTGGACATTTTTATAAATCTGAAATTTTTTGTTTTTTGAAAATGCAACTTGACTAGTTACAAAAATTTTGACATCAATGACGACACAACGGTTTGGAAAGAAAACAGCATACACACACACGTACTTGTGATTTCTGAAGTAAATATTGACGGTGAGAAGAGCGATGGCAAGCATGATGCATATTGCAACCAGTGAGCACATTATATAAAATACTGAATAATCGACATAACGACGAATGATAACTTCTTGAATCGCGTCAGCTGGCGGGGAACCATCTAAATATCATATAAAAGATGATGAATAATTTTTTGTATTGTTTCACGCTTTATCGGTGTGTGAAAGATTTTGATATACTCTGCCAAATTATTCTTTGTCCAAACAAGGTGAAACGATCTTCTGCCCCGTCGTATTCTCCGACGGCAGTGTAAGATTGATCTACAATATTTGTTGAAATCAAATGATTGAATAGAGTTGATGATGAAAACTGATTGAAGAAATTATCACTTTGAAAGCGTACGATTCGAATTCGTCCGAGACGCTCGTTTTGGTAAAAGCGTACTTTTCCCTATGAAATTGCAGTTGAAAAATTGAACATCCATTTTATTATTGTGGATTGTTGGAATTGTTTGTTTGTGGTTCACAAAAAATTTTTTACCGTAACTCCTTCGAATTCAAGCGAATCTATCGCTTCCATCAGAGCAAGCTTCCAGGCACCCATCACGTCACGATCCGAGTCGAGCAAATCTTGTTCCGGGTTGAAATGTTTGCCTCGCATCATCATTGTGGTGATCAAATTTTCCGCCGCTTGAGCAATTGTCCACAAACCATCATAAACGTATCCGTGGTATTTGCTGTATTGACAGTGTGGCAGCTTGCACTTGGCTCGATATTCGGCATCATATTCTGTCGCAGTCTGTGTTTGCATTTCTGTTTTACTCAATTATACCAGGACACGATAAAAATCCAACTACCTTATCACTCCAGACTTTGGTTGTATCAGAACGGATAACGGTGAACCGAAGGGCAAAGTGTCCTTCGAGCGCTTTTCGAAGTTGAAATCTCGAACAGGGTATTTGATCATTTTTCGATAGCCACCAATAGTCTTGATGATAACCGGGTATAATCCACACGTATTCAGGACCGTACAATTTTTGACTGTATGCCTAAAATGATTTATTGTACTTTTTTCTTTTCATAAGTACACAAACCACTAGCTCTTTGTAATGAATATAGTTAGTAGTACGCGTGTGTAGAAATAAATAAATAAATAAATGGCTCGCATACCTCGCAGAATACTGCAGCTGCCAAAGATACGTTAAATTCACCGATTATTATTCGAGCATCTTTTGCCTGCAATTGTGACGTTTGTTGAGTTTTATGTTTCGAGCGAGAAAAAAGCACGTTTTCTTTTTCTTACCTTAAGATGCTTCAAACCTTCTCTTATGTTCATTTTTGTCGATGAAAATCCATGTGTTGCTAAAATTGCGACACCATGTTTGCGTTCGATTGCTGTCGTGAATGCTTCCATATGCTAGTAGCAGTAAGAAGAGTAGTAATGGAAAATATTACTTTTTGAAAAAGGCGAACAATAATTAATTTAATTATCTGTTTCAATGACGCAAGCAATTTTTAATTTAAACTATTCTACAAATCATAGTAATTCAAAACGGTTACTGTGTGTGTATTGTGTGTGAGTGGAGTTTTTTGCTTTTTTAAAATTACATCATCACTACTAGTGTGGCTGTATGAAATCCAAGAGAACTTGTTGCACTCTTAGTGTGCAAATTGAATAAGATTTAAAAAAAGTGTAGAATGAAAGTAAAAATCTATGGAAATTTTATACCAACTTGAAGAGAAGAAATTTTATTGGCTGCAAACGCGAATTGCAAAATCTGATTTTGAAAGAGTACGTAAATGGTTGTTGAATTTTTTTCTTTTTCTTTTTTTTTGCAATCCTGCAACCACATTTCAATGATCGATGGACTTGCAGCTACGAGACAATCGAATCTTTCGTATTAATCAATAATTGAAACGATTTTAAAATTGGCTGAAGTTGAAACTGAAAATAGCAAAATTAAACGGTTCACTTTAACGAATTAATTAAATTAATCATGATGAAAGCTGAAGATGCTTGAGCTGTAGTGTATATATTCATTTGCTGTTTTTCACTTTTGTTTTGTTTTGCATTTTTCCTCAACTGGCATTCTGTCACAGCTACACTGCTTGTCTTCTCACGGACGGGATAAATACACTGTTTTTTTATGTGTAATGAATTTCAGTTTAAATGTTTACCGCTTATTGCTTGTTTGTTGTTGTTGTTATTATTATGGTTATGGTTATTGTTCATTACCAGTGAATGCCTGGAATCGTCGTTTTGTACAATTGCACCGACTTTGGTCCAGTTGAAGTGGTGTAGGAATCGTATTCGTGCTTGCAATTGATCCCGGTGTCCAGGTACTATCCTGTAGAACGTCTGGTACATGTCTTTACTGTCTCGACTTGAGAACATGGGATGGTTTTCAGCGTAGGAAAGCTAAAGCTCAGGCAAAAATGTGGTTTGTAAGAAAATTTGTAATTAATTGTAGTAATCTTACTTGGACTTTGTGCCAAAAGTTGGCAGCCATGGCGACCAATTCATTCGTCCTGGTACATGCTCCACCGAATATTGCCAACTTTTTTCTCTCTTCGTTCATCATGTCGAAGAAAGATTTCATGCCCATGGACGGTTTACACTGAAAATAAACCCAACAATAATAAAACAGTAGTTTTCTCCACAGTAAGGATTTGGTAATGAAATTTGAAAAATGAATTTGCCAATGAATGGATTTCATTCAGCTCAGTTATATGTGCAAAAATGACACTATTTGGCAGTGTGAACAAAAAAGCAAGTGATCCTGAATTGAGCCATCATTGCATTGCGACAACATGTTGTCATTAACAGAATGTGGTGAATTCCTTGGAGATTCATACTGTGTTTGCTTGTCGTCGCAGTGATCATTTTATGCAATGGGCAGATCTCTCTTCTATTCGAATCGACTACTTTCGTTGCTTGAAGCTTGAAAATATCAACGACAAAGTTGTGCAGCAGTTAGTGGGTTTGATGGACAATTTGGAATATTTTCTTCTCTTTTTGGACAGATCGAATATGCCCCCCCCCTTTAAAAAAAAAGTTCAGTGGATCAGAAATGAAATTGCTTGCTGTGATTTTTTAATTACTCGAAATTATGGTTTCCGGCTCGAATTGACAAATTCTTTTTTTTTTCTTCCTTTCATACATCATTATTAGCAGCATTTTTCAGTATTGCCCCTATGCGCGTAATGGACTCGTTTGGGATGTTGTTGTTGTCCAGCAGTAGCAGCAGTTTTTATATGATGCTATTTTTTTTCCTGATATTTGTGTTTTTTTATATTAACAGAGCGAGCACAGATGTAGTGATTTTGAATTTTGCAATTTATCATGGTCTCGTGATGGGAATTAATTATAAAAAAGCATATCATCCATAACATCGGACATGAAAATGACAGAAGAAACATGTGTTGAAATTCTTTTATCTCGTTTGTTTTCTTATAAGCCCCAGAGAGAAAAGAGGTGTTGATCTTTTTTTTTATCTTATTGCATTGTCACAGCTTTGCTTGCGCTTATGTGAATTATTTGAAATGCATGGAAAAATGTGAGCTGTTCGGTTTGATTGATCAAGAACAATCAAATATTCCTCAAGTGGAAACGGTGAAGCGACACCGATAGGAAGTAAAATGAGGAGCAGGTTTTGAAGAGGTTTTTTTTTGATTTAATTAGAGAGATACATTTATGAAAATGACCAATTTTTTTCTATTTCAGAAATGTATTTGTTTTGAACGGTTAATTTGACTATGTGTTTAAAATTATTATGACTATTCATTGTGATTTAGTAATAGAGAGAATAGTGGTGGAGATGGGTATTGTTGTAAAAAGAGAATGAGTGACATTGGACGTTTTGAAGCGCTTACGATTTTGCCATTTACACGCGTCAGGTGGCTAAGTGATCCAGATTGCAAATAGAATAGAATCGATTAGACTAATCCAAGCAAGCACACTGCTCTGACATTTTTATCGGTGGTTGGTGAATGAATGAATATGTTGGCCGTTGACAATTTGCAAATGCGCTTTTCTTGCTGTATACTATTATTTCACCACTAGACCAAAGAGACTAGAAAAGGACAAGGCCTGGAGGACAATCAATCAAAGCATTTCTTACTTTTTGGATTTTAAAGTTATAAATAAGAAATTTATCATGCGTTACAATTAATTTTATATAAACGTGAACGGTTATGAGGAAATTATTATTTTTTTTTCTCCAAACCTGCGTATCTTTGTTGATCAGTGTCAGGTTGTAGCCTCTTAAAACGCAAGGATGATTATTGATGTCTGCCAGGGCGATGTCTATGGCTGGACGTAGGTTCGATTCCACCGCACCGATGTGGGTACTCTCTTCGACACTGCTGAACATTGCACCGATGTAAAGCGGTATCTCTTTGCCAGGCGTGAACGGTCGTCGGTGCCAATGGTTGCACTTTTGACAAAGTACGTCCAACGTTGTGACGATCACTATTGCGAACACAAACACCACCCCCTTGCATACATATCGTTCACAAGCCATCGTGTTGTTCTTGTTGTTGTTCACTTATCAAAGTAGAAATTATTTGTCGTCGTTGTCGTTGCTCGCTCTTCTCAGTCATCGTCTATAAAAGGAGGAACATTATTTTCAACACTTTTGAATGCGAAAATACATGGTTGTATATATATATATATATTTCCTTTTTCATTTATGCTCATAACAAAGGGATATTTTTTTTAAAAAAGTTTTATATTTAATTCAAAAATTAAAATTTTATTGCAATGATTGGAGCAGAATGTCCATGATAAAATACACAATGGAATAGGGTTGTGTTGTCTTATATATGGGATATTGTCAGGTTGGTGATCCGCGAAACTTTGCTTTGCCACGTGTGTGTTTGTTGCTTCAACGCAGAGCATCGGTGATAATAACAACCAACAGTGGTAGTGTGAAGATGTTACTGTTGTAGTTAGTGCACGTTTGAGCATTTTGACGTTGTTTTTTTATTTTCATCAATTGAGCAATCGCAACGATCCGCCAATGAAACAAACCTCGGAGAGTTGTGCCGTCGTCAAATGCAGAGAAGAGTCAGTTTTGAATTATTGAGTTTCAAAGTTTATTGCCGTTGACCAATCAGAGTCGACAATTAATGAAGTGCAAACGTTTTTGACACCCCGTCGAGATGCAACAAGTTTTTCAGCTTGCTTTTTGAGTTGCATTTCCAACACGGCCAACAACAACAAGGTTTCGAAGGTGAAGCGGAAGGAACAGAACCAACCAACTTTGCTGTTACGTTTAAGGAAAATCAATTATTTTTCCTTCTCTTTTTTTCATTTACTTCAACATCCGTTTGTTATTCATGCAATCTGTATTTTCGCATCACTACAGAAATTGAAGCTTCTCGAAAATTATTGCTTCTTATTTATTATTCTTTTCCCCCTTTGCCTCCAGAGAAAATCGAAACCCAGGTCAACTGTGCAAAACTGTGTAAATTTGTATATGGTAATACGCATGGTAAAAAAATGACGCATTTTCAAGAAGAGGATGTTTTTTGCATTCGAAATTATAACCTGAGTTTGAGCAGCCTGAAGCTTTCATCAGACGAGCATTCGAAACTTTTGAACTTTTGAAAAGTGGAGACAATTCTTGGAAAACTTTTTTTTACAAACAAATTTAACTTAAAAAAAATTCAACAATTCAAGCGGAATGTTTTTGGTGGAAATATTGAGTTATATATATTGTGATAATTTTTAAATTTATCATCACGTTGTGGTGAACATGTGAAAAATATTTTTGCATTCTCTTAACCAAACATTTTCTCTTATTTATTATTATTCATCAAAAAGTGCGCGCTTGTGGTGAAACATAATGATTCTTTTTCCGCATATTTCTCATGACAACAATAATATTTTATTGTAAATATTTTCTCTCAATTTAAAGTGCTGACAAATTAATTAGCTTCTTTTTACACTTTATTGACTTTATGATTATAATAAAAGTATTTTTCATTAAAATTTTTTAAATGGCAAACAACCACAAGTGCAGTTGACTTGGCATGTTTGCGTGCTTGAACGTGCTGGTGCGTGTTTAATGTTCACATAAATTTAAATTTGTTCGTTTCTCAACGTGTAATTTCTGTGTTCAGCATATTTATTTATTTAAATAACGAGGTTTTTTTTAGTTAGCATTTGCAAGGAAAGGAAACGCGTAAATAATTAACAAAACACTATTGAAGGGAGTATTGCCGTCGTTATTTATTTATTTTCTTGTTTTTTTTTTTGCTTCACCAATTTCGAACGAAATTTAATTATGCTCTGCTCCAACGCGTGACATCTACGAGAGTGAATTGTTTTAATTTCCTTTTTATTTTGTTAATGTTATAGCATTAATGATGATGAAATGGTGGAATGAAAGTTGTAAAAATTCAAAAAAAAATAGCAAATATAACATTAAGCAATACTTGACAATAACAAACTTGGTAAAAATTGCAAAAGCCTTTTTCCTTCAGTTATTTTATATTTTTGCGTTTATGCAAAGTTTAATGTTTGTAAGCGGATGAATTTGTACTTTTCCTTTTTCTTTTAACACTAGATTTTCAACGTCGGCGATTAACAACTGCATTTTGTTGTAACTTGTGCTTGCTAACTGTTGTTAACTAGTTAGTTGATCTGAGTAAAAACTTTAGCAGTCGTGGTGGAAAAAATGTTCATTCCAATTCCCGCAACGTGCTCTAGTGGATGGATGCACGCTTTGTGTGTTGAGATTGATTTTTGATTAAAGCTCAGATCACCAGTTTAGACCGGCAAGTCATCAAGGTCTTTTTTGGAACTTATTTGTAACCCGAAGCGAGGAGATTTTGCGTATTCACGTTGTGTAAACAGCATGTTGATGAGAGAGTTTTAGCTTGAGCGGCGGTTGAACCTTGAGCTGCTGCTGATTTGGTTTGGATTTTTCCTTTTCAAACAGATGTGACGTTCAATTGTGTATGGCAAGTGATTTTGGTCAAAGGAGGAGGTGAACGGAACGACGTGACGAAATTAAAAGTTTTAATGGAAACGTTTCGAATTTATGATTGAAATTCAATAGGCGATGTTGAAAAAAAATTAAATTTATTCCAGCGCAATGTCAATGGTCAATATATGAGCAACTATTGTGAGTTTGAATCAATTGCTTTGGCTTTTTCTCTTTTTCACTGACGTTTAACGTGTTCTTACGGCTGCTTTACTTTATTTTTGAGCTGTTGAGCTTAAGCAAAAGCATTGCGCTTTGGTGAAGTAAAATTGACAACACAACAGCTATTTTTGTGAATGACAGACAGACAACAGATGACTTGGTGCACGATGCAAGAAGACTTGTCTCTCTGTTCTTGAATATTCCAATTCTTGTCTGTGTTCTATCTATCATGTGGTTCTGTCTCTTCTATGATGGAGACAATTGAATTATTGAATTCAAATATTTGAATTACTTTTACACTTGGTTGAATCATTCTGAACGTTGCTGGTTGGTAAATTTGCCGGCTAATTCGGTGAACAGAGAGAGAGGAGAGAGGAGAGGTTTTGAATCGTTCAAAAAAGAACATAAAATGCTTTCTCTTCACTTTGACGCAAAACAAACGAGAAAATATTTTGTTTCAATCTTTGAAAGCTATTTTTTTCAAGAGGAAGAAAAAAAAAACTATTCATATTTATTATCAATTTGTTCAGTGCTTATTTCTTGTATTGCATCTCCTCTTGCTGAGGCTCATTTTCAGAAATGCACACTTTTTGCACTTTGTGTATCGATTGATGATGCGCAACCTGAAAATTTGCCCAAATGCGAATCCACTTTATTCGTTGAATAATGAAATGGAATTTTTCATTGCTGCACAAATCCACTGCTAATTGTTGTAATGAATTTCTCTAGGACGAGCCCAATGTCTACTTTTGCAAATTTTGCAATAAAACTCCTAACAGTTTATTTTATATTCGAATCCCAACAGTGAAATTATATTTGTACCAATTTGACGTATTTGCTCAGATTGAAACGATTTCAACTGCTCGCTTGGGAAGGTTGCATGTTTTGGAACAGTTAGTTGTCTTGACGATTCTTCTCTGTCAGTGTGCAGTTAGTTGCTCTGTGCTTGTGTTGCATATGTTTAACATTTTTTCTGTGAACGTCCTAATGAAATTTCAGCTTATGTTTTTTCTGCTGTTGATTTATTGAGAAACTGTTGTTCATTTTCTGAATTTGCTTGAATTTAGTTTCATTACGTTTTAATGGGGATGTTTTTTTCAGAAGGTTAGGCAAGAAAAGAGAGAACGGAAACTCAATTTTCAGCAGATATTTTGAAGCAGACTAGAAATTGCTTGCTATACTACTACTACTGCTGCTGCTGCTGCTACACATTGCTTATTTTGTTCACGTTTACGCACACCAAACTCGACAGATTTTTACTTTTATCAGATACAGACTGTTTTATTATTTATTTTGTAAATGGACTCAAAGTGAATAGAATTCAACAGTCGATAAGATGTATATCAACAAGCATAATTATTGGTTGTTCTATTTGTATATATATGTTTAATTTTTACTTTATCTACTGTTTGCTTTTGTGACGTATAAAATCAATATAACTACAGCTTCAGTACTTGGAAGTTTTGCGCAACCTTTTTACTGTTTATTAGATTTATATTCTGATACAAGTTATTGGATTCGCATGAATTTGCATAAATTGATAATGGTTTCAATCTGACTTTTGGTATTCTTTTCAATCTGCAAAAGAATACACTGATAAAAATGTTGCAATTAATGAGAAATTGGCAGAGAGCATGTGTGTATGTATTTTTGAAACTGAGAATTTCACATTCAGGTGAGGAAAGTATTTTCAGCAAGCAGTCAAGCACAAGCAGAAATAAATCATAAATGCTCATGAGAAGATTGGCAATTTATCACTCGAGCACCGCTTTACACTTGGGGTCTAGGTCGTTGTCTAATTTTATGTGATCCTTGTTTGTTATTTTTTTATTTTCCCCCTTTTTAATTCCAACAGGAGTTCAGTGTTGAGATTTTGTCAAAAAATTATGCTATCAAAACATGCAACAAAAGATGAATGAATATTACATCAGCTTTGATGATTTTGTGATGATTGAACATGAATTTTGACGTTTATATTTCTTGTTGCTGCAAATGGGAATTGTTCTACGATTAGAATGCAGATGAATTTCAATTTCTCTTTATAAAAGATAAGAGAAAAGATTGGTCAACTAGGGAGTGGATTTGCTTGAATTGTTTCTTGTTCTGCTCTTACGGAAGCGGAAGTACAAACGAGAATGTCCTGAGTGTGTTTTGGTGTTGAAGAGTGCGAACGTTTGTTTGCTGAGATCGATTGCCGGCAGGCATTTTTAACGCCGTTCACATAAGATAATTGATGAGATATTGTTAATATTTAGCTGAAACCAATGCTTGATCACACTTATATCTATCTACATGCTATGATAAAATGCATCCGTTACCCATGTTTTGAGATAATTTTATTTATTTGTTTTTCGTATGTATACATTTATGTAAAAATTATATCATATTCTGTTGGTTGAAATGGAGATGTGGTTTATTTTTATTTTTATTTTTTACTTTGTGATGATGATGAAGTATCACTTGGCTCAGGAAAATTGTCAGAGTGCTTCGAATAATGATGTGCAGAATAATGCCTCAAAAACATGAAAATTTCAAAAAAAAAAAACTTTCCAAAATTCAATACATATGGTCAAACGTTGCAGCTCAGTGCCAACGTAATAAAGCTCAGCTAACGTCTTGGTGACGTGTATGTAGGGTGTGGTTTTTTGGCAGTTAGCTAAACCCGGTTGATTGATTTCTATCTTTTCACATTTTTTTCAGCTCTTTCACTTCCGTGTGTACCTTTTTTTTTGTATGCAGCACATCCGTTTGCAAAGATGTTATTTAAATTTCTCTGTTTGTTCTTATATGTGAAAATAGTAAGCAGAATTAGGTTGAATTTGTGCTTTCCTGTTTGCTAATCAATATAGTACTGTGATTTCTAAGTGGACCACTAATTTTTTTTAAGATGGAAATGTATAGTGTAAATTTGGAAATTTTGAGGCTATTTGGAAAAGATGTAAAAACGTTTTGTAAATTTTCACAGAAAAAAATAGTCCCGTAGAGAGAGAGCAACGTGAATAACAAGCAACGTAAAGCTGTCGTCAAAACTTTTCATAATTTTCCATGACTTTTCTGCGATTTTTATCACAGTTTATAAAAGTTGCACAATTGAGCTTTTTGTCTTGAAAATTGCGTATTCAAGATTTATTGCACCGCTGTTTTTCTGCGCAGCCGTATGTATGTAGTATATTTTCTTGGAGCAGCTGCCGCCGAGCAGGGAAAAATCACTTCGCAACTATTTATTAATAATGAACTTTTGGTTGAAAATTTCTTATGGAATGTCAAACAATTTGATCACTGTGTTCTGACACTGGAAACTGAAAGTGTTGAGGTTGTTGGAAAAGATTGGAAAACCTTTCTCTTTAGAATAAATATTTCAAATTAGCAAATTTGTGGTTAGGCTTGTGAAAAGTCTTTTGCAGATTAACTTTAAGAGGAAAAATAAACAATGAAAATGAAATTTTATCCTTCAGGCGAGCATCACCCTAGTAGATTCACAATATTCGATTAATAAATGCTTATCTTAAGTAAATAAATGCGAATGAAAATTTCATCACCATCAGGCAAGTTACAATTGGTAATAGTCGTCGGGTTTCTTGTGCGCAGCAGTTGTGAAAGAGAAGCTAGCTAGCTAGCTAATTAATAATGAATGTTAAATTTGCCGTGTTGACCGGAAGCGTAGTTTTAATTTCACGCAACTTGGATACTTTGTAATTTGTGCTGTTCATTTGTCGTTTGCTATTTCCGATTTCGCATTCATTGGTTGCACTTTTTGCAGCCATGAGTTGATAAATTCAATTATCATCTTGTTCAACTTTGTATAATCAAGAAAGAGGTCGTCTGGAATAGTTGATTTGATTAATAATATGGCTGCACATACGAGTAACGCTCAGCAAAATGGCTTTATCTTTGCAATTTGTGCACTTTTGTTTTCATGCTTGCTTGTGCTTCTTAACAGACTGATGTGCAGCAGTGTGAACAAGCAGAATGAACAGTACATGATGAGTGAAATTGAAACACAGAATATTTACTTCATCTTGTAATAGTGCTTCTTTATTATTTTGCACTGTTTGCATTTTTTTGTTGTAAAATAATAATAATAAGTAGCAATTGCAAAGATTAAAATGTTACTGTGAACAATGTAGAAGTGGATGAGCAGAACTTCACTTGATGTATGTAATATTTCATTCAATTTAGATGAATTTAAAAAAAAATAGCCTGTGATTGATTGGGCAAAACTTCGGCGTTTGTTGTGTATATATTTACACATTTTACAGTTAGGATGCTGTAATTCTTTGTACCTTGAATCTGTTTTTAGTTTCCAACAGCTTCCACTCTGCATATCCAAAAAAATTATTGTATTCCCATATTGTTATATATTTGTTTATTATATTCTAATTGGAAAGAAAAAAAATAGAAGAAAAAGGATAAGTACGTTAACAATTGCCAGTAATAAGTGATAATGAAAAGAGCAAAGCATTCACATGATAAGCATGATTAGCTGATAATTTTAAACAATACTGAGAAAAAGGAAATTTACTCACCTGCTCTGGTATTGTATAAACTGAAGTTTGGCTTGTTGTACACTAGAAGAATGGTTGTAAGTAGGGTGTGACGGAAAATGTCTTTGCTGAATTAAGATTAAAAACGAACTGCTTGGAGAATATTGGAAATTGAATGGTGCAAAATGAGTTGGATACGTTGCATTTGCGTGCGTTGCTTTATATATTCTCTATAGTAGCATCATTATTGGTGTGTTGCGCAGTTGTGTGTGTGAGAGAGAGAGGCAGCGACGTTGCGAAGGTTTTCACGTCAAAATCAAAACCCAGTGTATATTATATGATGATGTTGCTTAACGCTTTCAATTCAGTTTTAAAAGAATTAGTTTTGGAACAACTTATCAAAGCTGGCCTCCAAGCTGGTTGGGCGCGTAGCGCGTCAGAGAAACAATCAAATGCAATCATCATTCATCATTTTGAAAACTTTTCTACAAATCTTTCAGTTGATCGTTTTTTATGATTGTTTTGATCTCCTTTGATTAACTGTAATTTGTTTTAATATGCTAATTTTCTGTTTGATTGTAGTGAAGTTTTCTGAGAAATTTTTTTCACTGATGCAATCTTGGTTTTTTCGTAAGTTAGAGTTTGGATTTGTAGTTTTTATGATTTTTCTTTCAAAATTTCTTTTCTTGAAACTCTGAAATCTGAGGTAAATCGCTTTTCATTTCTTTCCTGTAATGCACTTGCAGCTGTGATGCATGAGACTGTTTGTCAGAGCGTGATAATTGTTAATTGGATGTCACTGAAACTCACGGTACATTTGACACTGTTTACAACAAATATTTCAAACTGATATTGGCCTGCGAAATCTGTGACAAATACATATGCTGTTCTGTCTTATCATTGGTTGCTATTATCTGTTTCTACACAGTTGCTAATCCAACAGCAAAGCGAATTTATACATACATACATACATATATATATATATATATATATATATACTGTTAACGGTGTAGTAAAACAAAAAAATTGTCATCGCGGTGAAGCATATGTTTGTGTTTGTTAATTTTGCCAGCTTGATTAACATTTTTTTACCATCAGCAACTTTTTTCACCTCAACAAACTGCAGTATTTTTAATTAGATATTAATGACAATAATCATAGGTAAAATCTACATTTTAATTGCAAGATTTTCATGCATAGTAGCTTTCAATTGATCAAATACAAAGCAAATATTATTGATTTTATTTTCTTGGCTAATTTGCTTTATGAAAAGTCAGCTGATCTTTTGCATAAAGTGAATTCAAATGATAAAATTGAAATGAAATAATTTTTTATAATTTGTTTTTCATTTTTGTAAATGAATGAATTCTTCTATTAATAATTTGGAAAATGTTTTATGAGTAATGAATAACCGACTGTTGCTAGGTTTTCTATATGCTGTATCTGTTGAATGGTTTTGCAATTCATTCATTCAGCACAGATTGTCAGATGATTTCTTTTTAATACTTACAAGTCAAATTTTCTGATACAGTAATACGATTTTATTACCATGCTTATTGTGGTGATGTTTTGATTTGTGAGCATTGATAAAAGACACAAGTATAAGTGCAAAAAATGAGCACAAATCTGGCGATTTTGAACAAAGCGTTTGGTTTTGTAAATGTTTTCAAAATTTTTCGTAATGGTTTTTCAAAAAATATTATAATGATCAATTTTTGTGCGAAATTGTTTTCCAGTGACAGTTGCATGGATTGAAATTTTCGGGTAAAATTAAATTATTTGTGAAATAGCTTAACTTTTTATGATTGACTTTTTATCAAGTTGAATATAGCTGGGCTGAACGATCGCGATCATGCAGAAAGAATTAGAGCAGTTTATTTAAAATTGCACTGTTAAAACGCTTTATTTATTTTTCATTTAAATGCTTTTTAATCTGTTACTGAAGACTGATTTATTTGTTTCAAGGTTATTTATGATGGTGGTAAAATTTTAATTTCTTACCTTCATCCTCAATTAATTATACGTCGGTATTTATTTTGTAAGTGTTCCAATTCTCCACTCTCCACTACATTCACTTGTGAAAGTTTTGAACGGTTTTAAATAAAAGGTCATTATTAATTTATCAATTGGGGACATGTAAAATTGCCCAAATTGATTTTCAAATTCAGGCGTATTTTGTTATTAGCATTTCATTAATTGTAACTACACTGTAAATGTACAGTTTGAAATTTTTTCTTTTTAATTTAGATGTTCAATAGTTAAGTTTTAATCATATTTTATTTTTCAGGCAACTTTGAATCGCAGCATCATTGCTATTTTGCACTTATTATGAAAAGAATTAAAAGAAAACAAGTGTGCAAAAGAAAAAGTTACCTTTCAAAAAAGCTATAATATTTGCAGTCTGAGGTACAGTTTGAACGTGACAAACTTAATTGTACTGAATGTGTTGGTTTGTTTTATAATGCGATGCTATTGTTGTTTTATAGTCGAATTTGAATATTTCAAGTACAAGTATTGTTACGATTAATTCACACATGACACGGGAAGACAAGAGCATTGTTCTCATGAGCAACTGAATCAAAGGGGATATCACTCACGCATTTGTGAAAAAAAAAACAATGGATGAAAAGAATATCGAAATAAATGAAAAGTGGTCTGGGAAAGTTAGTTGGACGGCTTGATGCGTTGCTGTGAGGTCTCGATGGCGACAAATTGATTGAAAACTGCAGCATGGAATGTGTTGTCAAACGTTGTTTGACGCGTCACATTCCATACCAACAGCACGTCATCGTTTTCCACGATTGAGGGTCGGTGAGAAAAAAATACGCGAAATAAGCGTAGCAGCTGGTGAGATGCCATTGGAAAATAAAAAAAAAAGCTGCTTTATACTTTGAAGATGAAATCAATTCGTATAAGTCGAACACAGAACAAACAATAAAGAGAAGCTTTGCAAAAAATCCTCAGTCTGCCTAAGGCTGATTGACCTGTTTCTCAACGACCATTCTCAACACACTGTATCACAACTTATGGATAAAAGAAAAGCAGGTATGCTGATTTTTTTTTCTGTTCATTTTATACATTCAGCTTGTCAGTAATTTTTTGGTTTTTGTTTTCTTTTATTTTTCAGAAATTTTTTTTTCTAAACTGTACATGTTGAGGGTTTTTTTTGTTCTTGCAGTTCTGTTTTTCCTCTCTTTCGTTATTTTACTTTGTCAATGGCCGGTCACACAGAATATATATATAATGTATATATCTTCACAATCTGCATTTGCAGCCGAATGGCGTCATTTTCTTTCGACAGCGTAGACAACAGCATAGCATGATGATTTTCAAGTGATTGTAATCTGATCAATCCATCTCCACGAGATTCGTCAAATTTTTACCGCATAGCTGTATCAACTAGCTGCAGCAGCTATGTTTAGCTGAAAAATATTAAAAAGAAAGAAATTCATTTTTCTTCACTGCAGACTTTGCCGATCCAATGCATCAAATATGAAAGCACACGTTTGAACTGCGGTTATCTTTTTGCGCATTAATTCATGATTTAATTTTTTTTAATTTTTTGAAGTTTAAAGTTTTATTGATGGGGGGTCTTGTTTTTTCTTTACTAACAAATGTGCGAATGTCTAGAATTGTTCAGCATTTTTGAAATGAGCAATCGCAGTTTGTGAAATTCCATTATTCACCTAGTCAATATTATAATGGTACGTTCTCCGTTTAGCTTATTTGTAAAATTGTAAGCGTTTTTACTTGTAGTTGTAAGGATGTTTGTTTTGTTTTTTTTGATTCATACCTCTCCCTCTTTGTGCATACTTCATTGATTGCACAGGTTTTGAAATTTGATGAAAAATAGTTTTTTCTTCTTGTAAATAAATTGGTTGATTTTGCACTAGAGCATGCAATGAACATGCAAGTTATGTTATTTGTGTATTGTTCTCATTAGCGATGTTTGTTATTTGTAGTTTTTCCCTTTTTGTCCGTTACAGCGACAAGAAGCTTACCTAGATGTATGTGAAAAGAGGTTTACTGTTGTTTGTTTCTGTTATGACAATTTGTGTTAGTCAAGTGAATAATTTATATGGCAAATTTCAAATTTTCAATATCTCTTTCACATCAGTACAATTAATTGTAGGATTTGTATTTAAGTAGTCAAAGAAAGATAAATGGAGCGGTGTGGGTCTTAGTTAGTGTTTGAAGTAGTTTTTTCAGATGACAGATTATAAAAGAAATATGATCTTTTTTTTGTATTAGAACTTAAAGATTAGTTAGTATTTATTATTTTTTGATTTACATTGCAGGAAGCTCAGACGCAAACTGAAATTGTTCACAGAATTGCTAGAATTTTGAAGAAAAAAACGACTAATCTGGAGTGTAGATTGTGTTTGTAATTTTTTTTCCATTCATGGGAGGAGAACGGGGAAGGGAGCACAATTTGTTCAGTTGTTCGAGCTACGACAGACGGCTAGCTAGTTAGCTGTCGTCACAATGGTTAAATTTTGGAAAAAACGTCAAATTGGGGGGCGTCAACGTTGAGCGTGTTTTAACCGACACATTGGCCCGTTTGGATCTTCAAAACAGCAGCACAACGCTTCAAATTAATGATTGATATACTAATCAGTGTTGTCAGATAGCGATAAAATTATCGCTTGTATGAAAGCATTAAGCTGGGCTTTTCTGCTTTCCTGCAAAAGATATCAACCATTTTCTAGAATGGAACGATCTGACTTGTTGTTCTGGTGGTGTGTGTTGGCGTGTTCAAGCGTGAATCCAGTCAAGCAGCGTTCATCGTTTATCAAGCTCGATGTCTTTTTATGCATCAAGCATGTCTGGTGTGGGTGTGGGTTAGAGACGATTTTGATGTTCAATATATAGTGAACAGATTTTTATTCAATTGTTGATCAATTTTTTTTTTGAACAACTTGCAGCATAGGTGCCTTTTGTACAAGCATCGTCATGGCTAATTGCGTCAGACATTGATTGATTGTTAGAAAGTAATTTTTTAATGCTTTACTGATTATTTATTATCTGCTTGCAGAAGATGATCTGATAAAATAAATAATTACATTTTTTTAATCTTAACAGCTTATCGAAAAATAGTTGCTCAATGAATTTTGTTGTAATTTGGGATGATATTAACCTTATTTGTTAGTCTAATTATTTTCACAGGATTTATAGATTAAGATCATCATTTTCATTTGCTCAGAAACTGTCAGAACCGACTGTTTCGACTTTTTCTTTGATCGGATCAATTGTTTTGCCGTTTTAGAATTTTGCATAATTTTTCACTTGCTTGCTGTTGATCTTTCAAGTCAAGCAGATTTCGTCAGGAAACAAGCAAACGGGCTTAGCTTATTTCGTTTGAAAATTTATTTTTCATTTGACCATTTCCTGGGGCGCCGTTGTTCAAACATGCCATTTTCTATTTGGCCAAATCATCTCTGCTGCTGCTGTTGAACTTATTTGATCAAGGGATAGTTTTCATTATTGTTCCCAGTGCAAACACACTGCTGCATCACAATTTGCACTTGTTTTATTCAATTTTCGCCAAATTGCCTCAAGTTCAACTGACATCTTCTGCTTTGAAAAAGGTCATTTTCTTTTTTTTTTATTTATTGCTGCTGCCCTTCTCGAACAATTTTTCAATTTTGCCATTTTTGTGCAAAATTATGTGTGAATACTCGTTGAATTCAATTTATTTGAGTTGGCAAATATTTTTGATTTTTTTTAATAGAAAAATGAATCATAATTATGATGTGGGTTTTATTTTATTATTAGGAAGGCACAGTCGGAAAGATGATTGAAAAATTTTTACTTATTAAACTGATTTATTTGTTCATTTGAAGCTTTTATTTTAATTAAAAATAACTTCTTTTTCTTTCATTTAGTTTGAGTGATCAGAAATTTTCTATATATATTTTTTTTCTGTTCTGCGTTTGTACTTTTGGGTATTTTTACCTTTGTCATGTGTTTTGTTGAACTGTTGTTAATCGTTAGTAATATGTCCCCATGCATCGCAGATAAGATCTGCTTTTGGCGACAATAAGCTTATTGGAGTGGAAATTGAAATTCAATTTTTTGCAAAAAATATATATATATATATATATATATATATATATTATGGATGGATGATCCAGCCGGTTGTTGCTGCTGCTGCTCTGCTGTGTTGTGATGATCATCACTACTATTCTCCGGCAATTATAGCAGTTTCGAGCTAATTGGCGTTGTTTTACGCTTCTGTGACGTCATGACGTTTCGTTTTCAAGCTTCGGTCGGTTGTCTCGGTTGATTGACGCCGTAATTTGAAAATCTCTCCGTTATTTATAATGTTCTCTTTTTTCCCCTTTATCTTCATGTCTGCATTGTTTTGTTGTGTGTAATTTTTGATTTTGCACGGATGGATGTGGACATTTTGTTGCCATTGAAGCTTGCACATGTAAAATGAAAAAAAAATTAAATAAGAACAGCAAATGAATGTAAATTTCTTGAAAGCTCATTATTTGAGCTCTCGTCTGTTGAAAAAAGCAGGAAAAATTGCATGCTGCGAGAACAGCAAGCAGCAACTCGTTTTCTGTGATTTTATTCAACGTGTTCTTTTTCCACTCGAACTCTTGAATTATTATGTAAACATATATATATGTATATAGTCTTTAATGAATTATTTGTTCTCTTGGTATTGTTTCGATCGCAGTTATGTAAAAGCGGTTGAATCAGGCAGGCTATATCATATTCGATTATGCTATCAGACAGAATTAAGCATTATTATTTATTACATATCACAAAGCATTTGTTGTCCAACTTGTTAGGTTAATCATTTTCTCCCCCTAAGCTATTTATTTCAACCTTTGATTTATTACTATTACTGTTCCTTTTGTTTGTTTATTTAATAATTTATCTATTTATGAAGCATATTTCGCATATAAGGAAATGTGAAATAGCAAAAAGTGAACTGTGTTATTAGAGTTGTATTTAACGAGAGAAAATTCATCAGAAGAACAGTTTTGAAGCAGAAAAGCATTTGTTGTGTAAGCTGCTCGCGATGGGAGCGTGATTTTTGGTTTATTTTGTAATGTTGTAGCTTTTTTTTCTCCTATTCACAGAGGTTATTAGTTTTCCTCTACCCCTGCTTATTATTCTTCCATTTTCTTTCTTTTCATATTATATTTTTTATGATTTTACAAAAATGTCTGCTGTTCAGAATTCACGTAAGCATTTGTTTTCTATTTTGCTTGCTTGCTTGTTTGTTTGTTTGTTTGTTTGGTTGGTTTTTTTTTTTAATTTCGGTTTTGTGTACACAATGACGTGGAAGTTGTTGTTGTTGTTGTTGTTTATCGCTGCTGTATTAGGGGTTTTGGTAAAATTTCGGCTTGTGGTGTTGGTGTTGGTGGTGGTGGTGGTGCTTGCGGCTGCTCACAAGCGAAAACTTGTTGTGTCCCTTCATAAAATAATGCATTGGCCTGTTTCTGTCGTTCATGGATGGGCATGCATTTCAAAAGGAGCACTGAAGCGAAGTGGTGGAAAAAGTTGCAATGTAGAAAAATAAATTTCAACATTACAACAAAGTTACACGTGTAAAGAATAATTGTTGTGTTATGTTAAACAGCTTAAACAAAATGTATGACAGTGCCAGTTTTTGCATATAGCTATTTTTTTTGTATAGCTTATCATTTATTGTTATTCGTATTATTTGATTTTTCTTTTTTCGAATTTCACTTCAGATGTTCGATGAAAACTTGCACGGCTAGCTTTTGGAGAGTGGGCGGTGCGGATTTCCTTCCGTAAGAGGCGTTTTTGTTCAATGTTTGCTTGATGAATGCATACAGAAATGATTGAACGCTGACGCATGCTTTTAGCTGTCCTTATTTTAGTTTGCGTCAGTGTACACTTTAACATCGCTTCGGATCGGTCACCTTCACCTTGCTTTCTCAACAATCATTTAACTAGTACTAGTATTCTGTTCTTTTTTTTTGAAACTTTTTCTCTTCTGCACATTGATGTATGTAGCTGCTGCTGATGATCGTGTAGCTTGCTTCTTTTTTTTATTCTTTATTTCATTTTATTGGTTTATTTTTATCGCATTGTATCCAGATTTTTTCAAGACTGGTTGACGTGTCAGCTTATGCCAGTCACTTTTTGAAACGTTCATCACGTTTGCTTTTTCCATTTGATTTTTTTTATATTCAAATTTATTACTGTTGTTACAAACAGCAGCAGCGGAGGCTTTACTTGTTTTGTTTATTTGTTGTTGTTCTCATGCTTACTTGTCTGTAAAAGCGTTGGAAAGAAACAATAAAATAATGAACAAAAGAAGAAGAAGAAATAGCTTTGCAATTTTCATTCATTTCAGATTTCAGTCTCGAGCCCAGCGTTGACGATCGAACTGTAGACGACGACAAGTCGGAAGTGGTTGAACGTGTTTTCAAGCTGTCCGAGGCTAATTGCGTGCTTGTGACAGCGGCGGCATTTGGGCGCGGCTATGAACGACTCGGACGAGCACAAGCAAGCTGAATCTTCTTCTTCTTGGCAAAAGTCGTCCACGGCGACCGTCGGCATTGATCGACCACTCGTGGCGCCTCTGCTACAGGACGCGGCCGTGGCGAGCTTGTTGGACTTGAGGAACATTGGCTGCGCTTTGGCATTTTTGCAACCGGACGGGTGTGGTTCAGGCGACGCCGTCTATTCGACGTCGACCATGTCGTCGTCGACCAGAACGGTCAACACCGACACCAACACTTGCACAACGGCACAGGGGCAGAATCCGACGCAGACGGTCAGTTCGAAAAAAACGTACAACGTCACGTCGCGGGTCACTTCCACCAGGCACAGCAGTCGTGAGGTGACGTTGAATACTGGCGGCAAGGATTTGGCGAGCTTGGATTTGGCCGACTTGGCCAAAGAGTTGGAAAAGCACCAGCCCAGGGAAAGCAACGGCGATTTGGCGATGCCATTTTTGGACGCAGCCCAGTTGGACGGCTTCGACTCGCCAGCGGCGATCATATTCCAGCAGTTGTTGAACGTGGAAAAGGAGCGCTTTGCCAACTTGTTCCCGCAGTTGCGTTGTGTACGCAGTTCGTCAGTGCCTCTGGAAACCACCGTCCGAATCATCCGCAATGCCGACGGCACCGTCACGCGCATACAGACTGTCCAGAGTCGCAGTGTGATTCGTTGCCGTCAAGTGACCAAGCAGAAAGGAGACGAAACGAAAAGCACCGTAAGGGCGGTGGTCCAGTACGAGGGTCCTGGTGGCAAGGTTCGTCTGAAGTTGGAAGATGACGGGTCTGTGGATTCAGAGGAGAGCGACGGCGACGACGACGACGACGACGACAACAACAACGCCCAACAACTGTTGCATTTACCGGCCAAACTTGGCTTGCCCGGTCCGAAAAGTGACGAGCCATTGGCCGAAGGGGCGCCTGAAAAAGCCTTTTATGCTGCTCAAGAGTTGGTCGACACGGAGCGTCGTTACGTCGGCAAGTTGATTCTCTTGGTTGAGGTAAGAGTTGAAAAAATAACTTTGCTGGTTCAATTTTATTTTGCATACAATCACTAATTATATATTTGTTGTTGTGAATATTTTTTGAAAATTTTATTTTATTTTTTTGGTGAAAATTCTTCTTCAGATTACAACAATATTTATTCTTCATGCACGCATTTGTGGTTTTCATCTTATTCACTTAAGCAGCAGTTCAGTGATTTTTCTCTTGCTTCAACATTTCTCTATATCAATGCAAATGTAAAATTTACACAAGCGATTCGATCAAATCATTCTGGGCGGTTAGAGATAACAATTTGCATCGTTGAAATATATTATTCATTTCACTGCAAAGCCAAAGCAAATAATAAATAAATTACCTCACCAGAATGCAGTATTGTTTTTGCAATTATTGTAAAATTTTCATTTTTTTTGTTTTGATAACAAAAGATGGATGAATTTGGTTTTGCAAATTTATCCCTGAAGTGTTTATTCACTTCTCAAGCACAGCATCGTCATCAACAGCCGCCACTTCAGCGCTAGCTCTGCTCTGTCTGTCGTTCTACTCTGAGTCATCGGCATTGTTGATACAATACTAGTCAATACTAGCAACATTTTGATCCCATTTTCAGCGGAACAATGATAATTGGAAGATTTTGTTTTCTTCGAATAAAAAAATCAAATATGAAAAATTAAGGGAGGAAAATAAAAAGCACATCCTATAAGGTACTTATACTATATACTATATTAGCGTTTATTGTCCGTGTGGAGAGTTTTTCTTCGACTGAGCATTTTTATTTGAACAGTCAGTTGAATATACAATAATTATTTCCTAAAGCAGTGAAACTATTTTCTTTCTTAATTGGTAAATTGTCTTCTTTTTAATAATACTTGAAAATTTCCGTTCAACAAAAGGCTACTATCAAAACTTTTCACTGTGAGTTGATTGAATTATAGAGTGTATTTTTTTTTTAATTTGTTCAAAATTTTTACCCTCTGCGATGATAAACTGACCGTATACGTCGATCATCGATCTGATCTGAAGCGAATGCGAATGTGTATAGTCTTTTTTTCTTCTTTTTTTTGTCTTATTTGGCTTCAAAAATGGCAATCATATGTCTCAGATGAGTTTTCCAATGATGACTGGTGCGTTCAATTTTCCCCAGACCTACACCAGACGATCGTCTAATTACCCTTTGCATGCTCAATCGAACACGTTGTTGTCCTTGTTGTTGATACTGATTCATTCTTTGTTTTGTATTGTTTCTCTTTTCAATTATGCTATATCATCATCATTATCATCATTGATCTTATTGTATTTATTCACGAGAATGCAGTATCAATTTGAAATCACTTTCATTTGTCACTCATTATTTATTATAGATTTTATATGTTTCTCCATTTTTCTCCGACTTATATTTTTATAATTTATTTTGTTATGCAAAATTATGAACGTACCATTTGATTGTTATCGTCAGTTGAGGTTTTTGCTTTATCTTTCTTTGTTGGTGCGAGTTGGTAAAAATTGGTGCGCAACATACTGGCTTTGTAAAACGCGTCGGCACCTGTGCTGAATATTGATTGTGGAAATTTTGTTCACATTTGCATTGTTGGCGTGTTCTTCGTGTGAATCATCCGTTATAAATTTGCCTTGTCGACACAAAAATGAAATTTTATTTCACGCTGATGCTTCACAAGTCTGAACTGAGCAACAACGTTGCTTGGAATCTCAACTGGTTGCGTTGACATGTCGGTGCCACATACACATACATATATATAATAAATAACTGGACCTCGTTGTAATTACCTTGTCGCTTTCTAAATGTCGCAAATTATCCTTGTTTTTGGTTTGCATATTAAAGAGCAATTTTAATTCCAGTGGCAAATTTACTTTCAAAGTATTCGTTAAACAAGGAAAATAATGCAGAAGAGATTTTTATTAAAATATTCAACAGCAAAATTGATTTGATTTGACTTGACTTGATTGAGGGAAAGTTGATTTCGTGGACAAAAAATTGTCATGGAAATGCTGCTATGCCGGAATAGCTATAGATTGGAGGGTTTTGTTTTTGGTTCTTTTTTTTTATTTTAATTGAATTTTATTATAAGTGTATCGATTGATTGCTCTAGTCATCTGTCATTCGAAACTGAAAAGACGAACCTTGATTTTTAATAGTTACTAGCACAGGGGTTAATTTCACTTTATTAAATAAATTTGAACTTTCGATTTGTTTGATTATATATATTCAGCAGTGTTCTCTGGGAATTTCTGCTCTGACTGAGCTTGACCTATTAAATAGATTGATAGATAGATAGATAAATGATAGATAGACAGAGATAGTAGAGAAGTGCCTGCCTGCACTGATTGGTACTGAATGAATTGATGCATGTGTTGGCTTTCTCACACGGCTACAGAACAACAAACAGAATGCCATTCCATTGTTCACCTTTTATTTTATTATTTTCGTTCAACGTGCTGTAAAGCATGAAAAAGAAGGAAATTTGAATTTAGATAAAAAATTTAAACTATGCTAAAAAAGAAACTTATTTCAATTTTGAATCAAGCGGAACTGAAATGAATGAAACGCTGGCAACAATTGTTGTAAGCACTTTTTATTTTAGATACAATTTTCTGTGAGAAAGAAAACTGATTGAAAAATTTTTTTTAGGATGCTTTTTGAAAAATAAATATTTATTTAATGAAAATTTTTTTTGTCTTTTTTTCTTTTGATTTGTAGTAGTGTTGGTGTTGTGCTGTGGATGGAATTATTGTAAAATTGTATTTGTTATTTGACGCATGTGAATAAATTGCTCGATGAAATGGGGAGACACGAGGACAATTTTGCAAAATTTACATTTTCAAAAATTATTTATTACGTTATTTTTGAAGGTTTTATTTGTTTTCTTTTTGTAGACGTTCAAAAAGCGTATTGAACAAGAAAATTCCAACGGTCGGCTCATACCGGTCCAGAAGAGCCGAGCTCTGTTTGCCAATCTGGATTCCATTTATGCTTTTCATAAGCAGCATTTTTTACCGCAACTGCAAAATCGCCTGAGAGATTGGTGAACTGGAATCTGTTGTTGTTTGATATGGTGAATTAAATTTGAAAAAAAAATATTTTTTTCCAGGCCCAAAGAGCAAAAAATTAGCGATGTTGTATGCCAGCAGGCACCGTTTTTGAAAATGTACAGCGAATATATCAACAATTACAAACGGGCGACGAAGGTGTTCGAAGAGTTGTACAAAAAGGGAGGCAAATTTGCACAAATAGTCGATGAAGTGGAGGTGATTCTTTGTTGTGATTATCGTATTTATTTATTTATTTATTTTATAAAAAATGTAAAAAATGAGAATATGTTTTTTAGCGTATGCCTGAGTGTGAGAACCTCTCTTTGGTTAGTCACATTATAGGCCCCGTACAGCGAGTGATGCGGTATCATCTTCTTATGCAAGGTAACAGACATTCAGTAGAGTTAGGCAGTTTTAGTTTTCAATGCTAATTTATCAAATTTGATAATAATTTATCTTTTTTATATGAGAATGTTTTTTGAACAAGTTATAAGTTCTCTTAATGCAAAACTGTGACATGCATAAACATGCTAGTTGGTTGGTCAGTGAATGAATGTGAACGTAAAGTAGAGTTTAATTTAAAAAAAAAATTGTTATTACTGTTATCTTCTGTCAGTGATTGATTAATTTTTCAAAATTTATTCAACAGCATTGCGTAATTTTAACGACTCATTTTATTACTGGATTGAATTGTGAATTATTTTATTGTTTTTTTTCTGCATAATGAAATTCTATTTCAGAATATTTGAAGCATTTACCGGAAAATCATTGCGACCGACAGGATACCGAAAGTATACGTTTAATTTTTCAAACTAATTTTGCATAATAAGCTGGCGGATTGCAATTTGCAGAAGCGCTAGAGTTGGTAAAGAGTGCAGCAAGTCACGCTAACGAGATCATGCGCAAATTGGTATGCGTGCAGAGAGATGATGGATAGAGAGAGAGAGAGAGATATGCGCACTGATGCGCTGTTGCGTGTGTGTGCAGTAATGTTTCAGTAATAAACTTCAACATTCTTCTTAGGACAAATATAAAGATCTGGTAGAGTTGCAAGAGCAGCTTGGATGTCAGGTGATTGAATTGGTCAGCCCAAGTCGAGAGTTGATCAAACAGGGTCGACTTTTGAAACTGTCCTCGAAGTCGGATGAACAACAGACTCGACACGTTTTTTTGGTCAGATATATACACGTTTGCTTTTAAATTGTTCAACCATTTTTGAACGTTTCAATTTTTTTTTTTGGTTTCAGTTGAACGATATGCTTTTGGTATGCTCTGAGCGCAAGGTTCCAATTCACAAGTACAAGCTGCGATCGTTGCTTGAAATTTCCGGCATGACTGTGCTCGAGGGTGACTACTTGGATATTGAAAATACATTTTACGTGAGAACAAAACGGAAAGTGATCGCCTTTTGCGCTGGTACGTTCAAAGAGAAAGCCGAATGGATGGAATCACTCTGGTCTACAATACGAGAGCTAGCTGCTCAGCATCAGTCGTTCAGAATGTCCGGTCGGGTGCGTGTTGTTTGAAAAGTTTTCAAATTGCATTTTTGCCTATTTTCTGCTTCTTTTTACAGTTTTTTTTTTGATTTAAATAATTGTGAATTGTTCAATTTTTAGAAATTTTCCAAATTGGACGACCGCATGCCGAGGAAGACGTGTTCATTGTGCACCAGCGCTTTTAGCATATTTCGTCGGGAATACACTTGCCAAGCTTGTCGAAAGGTAAAGGGAAAGAGTTGATTGATTGAGGCAAACAGCAGCGAAAAGTATTCATTTTTGCTTTAACGTGTTTTGACGCTGTGTTTGTTTTGCGTTCAAAGGTTGTCTGCAAGAAATGCTGCTGTTCAACGAATAAAATGCCACTTGCACACGAAGTTGGAAAAGAAAAACGCATATGCAGTGCATGCTTTGAAGCACTTCGTCCGAATGACGGTGCAACACAACGCCAAGATACAGATGCACAAAACAACAGCAGCGCTAGCATGTTGGTAAATTTTTTTTTCCAACATTTTCTTTCTTTATTAAACTGTTTCAATAATTTTACGTGTAATCATTAAAAAAATAGTCCTATAAATTATTTTTTGACTTTTTTTAAATTTATATGTAAGAATTTAATTTATAGTGTGTTTTGTTGTCTCTTCCAAATGTATCACGAAGCTCACTTTTCAGTTGAATTCTTCAGCAGATTTAATTAATTAATTAATTGTTTCTTTATTTATTATCAGCTCGTCCCGGCGAATGATAACATGTTGCAAGGTTATTTGGAAATGCGATCGTTGAAACGTCCATGGACCAAATCATTTTTTCGATTGAAAAATGATTTTCTTTTGTACCGTTATGCGGATGAAAAAGTAAGACAAATCAAGTGAAAAAGTGAGACAAGACAAATTTTTAGCCTGTTCGTTATTCATTCAGGATAAAACGCCTGTGGCGTCAATGCCTCTGCCTGGGATCAAAGTCAGTCTGTTAGACTCGAGGCAAGAATCCAACAATGGACTTTCTGAATGGAATCAGTTTGTTGTAGAGCACAAGAACAGATCCTACTTTTTTCGCTGCGGCACTCAGGAAGAGATGGCGAAGTGAGTTGCTTAAGTTTTCTTTATTGCTCCACTCTGTGATCACGTGTTCATTTTCATCGTTAAGGTGGATGGCTGTATTGGATCTCGCTTCGAAAGCTGAAATTCCATCCAGCGAAAGTCCCATTTGTAGAAATCTTGATCAGGTATTATACACTACTGATCAATAAAAATTATCCCTTTCGCAAATTAGAGGCAGCCGTTTATTAATTGGACCATTAAGTAGTATTAACTTTTTTTTCTTTTTTCATCATCGCTTTTTTGCTTTGTTCTTTTTCATTCATTTCCTTCCATGATGATTACTGTTCAAACTAAATCATCCGCAACTCAAACGCATTCGTTTTTTCGCATGCGTAAGGCACTGACATTCCAAATACGAAGGAACTTCTGCACAGCATTGTCAGAATTAAAAAAACTTTCAAAGTGTTTCTTTTTGCAGTACCAATTCTCTCTTTATTATAGTTCTGCTAGTTTCATTAAGCAAATTGAATTTTTTTTTACTACAGCATTTCACCTAATCACTCTTATTTTCACAGAAATATACTATAAATGCAAACAGCTGCAAATTTGAGCACAATACTTATGAGAAATATAGGTACATTTAAATTTGAAGCGCTTTGGAATTTTTGTTTCATTTCACAATCACAATACTCAAAGTTTTCATCAAATATACATGCATATTATATTTCACATGTACATACATGTACGGTATATAAATAATGTGAATTCATTTTAAAAATATGAATATCAGAATGGCGTATTCAATAATAAAAAATGAAAGCTTCTGTTATTTGATTTGATTTGTACTTGTGCGTTTGAGCGCGAGAATCGCGGCTATTGCAGCGAGAAGTAAGTAGATGCCTGTCAAATCCACACCTCCCATGAACTGGTTGTATTCCTTTACAATTTGTGGACAAGGAACGTCAATAAATTGACGTTGCCTTTTATCCCAACGTCTCACTGGCTTTACCGGATCCACGCACTTGTACGTTGATGCCAAAATTACTTCCCGGTTGTCAAACCACTTCACAACGCACAATTTATTATCTTTGGTGCAACAAAAGTGAGTGGTACCTCTGCCTTTTCGTTTCAATTCGTTTGAAGGCATCACCAGGCAGCCACGAAGTCTGTTGGATCGTATGGTTGCAACAGAGTGGATGCCGTCTCTCAGCAGTGCTTCTTGCAGTTCGAGAAAAGCAAAGTAATTATCAAAAAAAACTTTGTACCCCTTGTGCTTCGGCAACGTTTCACAAACTTTCATTACAACGTCAGCCGCGAAGAAGCCAACAGGGTTTTCCACTTTTGGCGCCATTCCATCACACAGCCAAAAGTCATGGACGAATCCATTTTTCCCGCATCTTGCAATCACCTTCAAGCCCCATTTATCTGGTTTTCTGGGGTTGTAATACTTCATTTTGCATCGGCCCTTGTATGGAATTATATGTTTGTCAACACTTTGTAGTTCTCCCGGTGTTTCTTCTAAGCAGGTCTTGCGGATGCTTTTTATAAGAGGCCGGATTTTGTAGAATCTGTCGTAATCTGGATGGCTTCGGTCCATGACAACCTTGTCGTTGTCATTGAAGTGGAGAAATCGCAATAGGGTTTCGAATCTATTGCGACTCATGCAATTCGCCACAGTGTCCATACGTGTTTGGTTCGCCCAATAAATGCGATACCGTGGCATTTCACTAACGCCCATCGTGAGCAGCATTCCAATCAAAATTTCTATTTCTGCTACAGTTGTGGCCAAGTTGGAATACAAGCATTGAGTGGCCTTACGATTTGTCTCAAATGAGATGTGGGAAAGAAGCTGTGGTGTAAAGTACTTGCGAAAGTATTCAATTGGCCTGAGGACTGATGGTATTTCCTCATCTGATTCTGAAATGTTTTATGGTATAACACCAATGCAAGATAATAGCAGTGATTATTTACCAATGAAAGCTTCTGTTTTAGGGTTGAAAGGTCGTCGACGCCAGATGTATGATTTTCTTCTCGCATTGGCGGAAGCATTTTTCTCGTATAAAACCAAAATTTGGAAAAAATTTAAAATTTTTATAAAACCGTAATTTTACCATTAACGCCCTAGGTTGCTTTAAAGCAATAACCATTTTTACGCATTTTGCTGATTTGCTACAAAATTAATTAATTAAATATTTTTATATTTTAACAGTACGTGTCTATTTCAGATATAAAAAAAATTCCCAGGTTCTAGCGATTCTCTGGTCGTGAGATACATAGGTTGAAATGAAGTACAAATTTAAATATTGAACTCCCAATACATTTTCCCACGTATATTCATCAGTTATGCCTGTTTTGCTTCGTTCTACATTTAATTCAACAATAGGAGCATGGCGCTAAGTAACCAAGCCATTAATAATGGCAGAATCGCAAAACTAATTATTTTAGGCGCATAAAAAAATGCGTTGTTCTGAAGCAACATTGAGCGTGAAAGGGTTAAATCATCAATTGCAAACAATTCGTGATTTCCGTACAGAATTGTTGTACAATACTGTTCCATATATGATAAAATAATTCAATAATACATTGCACTTGCCTAGAGACACACCTTTCGTTTTGCTGCCGTTAAGAGTTAATATCTCGAAAGATGACAATAAGTACCAAGCATGAACGCATTTATTTGTCATGAATTGTTAATTTCTTTCATTATAACAATATGGAATTAATTATTATCACAAAATACAGCATTTGTAGCTCATTTGGGAAGCGTCATTTCATAACAGTGAACTAATCGAAAACCAAAGCAAACAGACACATTTTTGCCATCATTCAGAAGCAAAATTGATAATAAAGATCATGAGTAAAATAGTATTACGTAAAATTATTGTTTTTTCAAGAATTGAACATATCCAAGGCATACGTTACGATGCTCAGGTATTAATGAATGCACCAGTCAAAGTGTTACAAATTTGTTTTTATTGATCGATTAAATGAAATACATTAATGTGAAACCAATAAATTCAAGATTTTATACACATCTCAAATTGTGATGAAACGGCTTTCATCATTTTAATCGAAATGGGCGGGAAATGAAGGAAAATTGAGTTGCCCAACACACAGAAGTATTGCACAAGACTTCACAATTTCAACGAATACTTCACTAAAATGTCGAGAATGTTCCCACTAAATGCAAGCATCCTCGTTCCTTTTCAAGAGAGCTTAAGATGGACTGCTTTCCCGTGCATTAAGATAGGCATTGTGACAACTTTAGAGGCCATTTATTACGCAAGTACGGCGTAGTATGCGATAAAACTTTTGCAGAACTTTCTGATATATGGTTAATACGATTCTTGTTCTTTAAGTTGTTCTTGCATGTCACGTAATAAAATTAATAGAGCACACATTGGAAAACAAATCGCTACAAAATAAAAAATTAAATGATTCCAGTTAAAATATGAAATTTTTATGAAAACAAACATGGTAAAAATGAAATCTAATACACGAATCTAATAAACGAAAATGAAATGACCAATCAAAAGAAGATCTTCAGAAATTTCTAATCACCTAAAACCGATTTCTAGCGCTCCATTATGCAAATAACGATCGCCATAACGGTGCCTTATCATCAGTAATGGGGCATTTGTTTGTTTGACTTACGTGGCAAGTGGTAGCGTTGTAAAATGTTCTCTGAATTTACTATGGCATTAAATAGTGGCTATAGACGGTTTACAATTTCTGAAAAGTAATTCGTTTTTGTGTTTTAATTATCTTCAAAATTTTTGTATAATTATTATGTAAATGTTACCTTTTAATTAAAAAGCAGTTAATTATCATATTTTAAAATTTAGTTTTTAATTTGGTCTAACTTTTACTAAGTGATGAAATGAAGACATTTTTGATTTAATATCATTTTTGTAGGTATAGAGAGAATGGAGCAAATATAAAATAAAAATGCAGATGACACCGTACAAAAATCCATGGACAGCACGAGGCAGATCAAAAGAAAACAAAAGGCATGTACGATTTCTTGTGCCTACTGATTCTGTAAGGCTGGGATAGAGATGCTTCGAAAGGGTGCTTCAAATTCCTAACTTTAATTAAGTGCTTGATGTAAGATGTAAGATACTTCACTGTAAAATTATATATTTTTGATTTTCGTATAATAAGATTAGGCAAGACTTCGTCTTAAAAAAAAGAATTTCTATCCCACGTAAACTACTTTCAATTTTATGGATCTAAATTCTCATTTTCAATCATTTGAAATTATTCCATTCTAATACATTGCATTCGCTAGATTAGCGGTTCGCTGTGCATGAATTTTCAATGTTCCTAATTTCATGGCGTTACGGTAGAATAATTCACACAAAAATCAGTTTCTAGCGCTACATTATGCAAATAAGGGTCGTTTGAAAATTGCCTTATCATCAGTAACGGTGCACTTGTTTGCTTGACCTACGTGGCAAGCGGTAGCGTTGTGAAACGTTCTATGAGTTTATTTAAGGCGTTCAGTAACTATGGAAGTCCGTTTTCAACTGTTGGAAGTATTTTATTTTTCTCGTTGTGTTAATTTTTTAAGAAACTCTCTATATAATCATTTTGGTAACGTTATTTTTAATTGTTAATACTTTTTCAATTTCAAAATTCTTTGTTCATATTCTCAATTTTCTTATGTGATAAAGCGAGAAAATTTTTGATTTAACATTTAACATTTTTACAGATATGGACAATGAAGAAAAGATAAAGTGAAAACGCGGACGACACGAAGCAGATCGCGGACGACACGAAGCAGATCGAGGACGACACGAAGC
>JYDO01000183.1:0-83770 GCA_001447755.1 Trichinella papuae | reverse complement strand
GATTACGCTTAACTCAATCGTAGGCTATAGCTAGCGGCTAAACAGCTAAAGAATATAGGTCAGGAGAATGCTTTTCTCCAACATATATGTTACGCCTAATGTTGAAAATTGCCTATTATTGATAATAGGCAAGCGTTTTGCTTTTTATTGATAATAGGCAATAAGCATTTGCCTAATATTGAAAAAGCGGCTTATGAGTCACGCTGTATGTTGAAATGCTTTTATTAATGATATTTGTATTTATTATCAGAAACAAATGTATCACACGTGGTTTAGACATTTTTGCATGACTTCCCGGGGTGATGTCAAAAATTCTTCAGTTTCTTCTTCTGTTTTCACTGCATCAACTAGTGATTTTGGCAGGACGTAGGACTCCAGTCCAATTCGTGGCTCCATGCCAAATGTAACCTTGAATGGACTTTGTCCTGTTGTTTTATGAACGCTAACATTTATTTGCCATTGAACAAATTTCAGTCCCATTGACCATCTTTTGCATTCATTTTCTCACATCCATATTGACAGTTTGTCTTGCACAACGCCGTTTAGGCGCTCAACCGCACCTTGGCTCTAAAGGTGCCTGGGTCTACCCGTGACAAGCTTCAGCTCTGGCCAACATATTTTGAGTTCTGAAATTATGGCATTTGAAAATACCCGACCGTTGTCGGATTGCAGAATGCCAGAACAGCTGAACGTGAAAAAGATTTCGAGCAGCTTCGATGCCACTTCTTCCGCCTGTTTTGACTTTAGCGGACTCAAAATGCAGAACTTCGCAAAGTGATTCAAATAAGTCATGATAAATTTAAAATCACCATCAGGCATGGTTTGAAAATTTATCAAGTCTACCTGGGCTTGTGACATCAAATTTGTACTAACCAGTGGTTTAACAACTAGGCTTTTTGGAAGCTTTCTCGCTCTCTTCTTATGGCATTCTTCACAAAACGTGAGAATCAAATAGCACGCTTCCTGTGTGACATTTGTCCATTTATTCTGTGCTTCTAGAAATGTTTTTTTTTTTTCTCCACCATGACCAATCTTTTGATGAGCAGCATTGATAGCATGGAACATTTCTTCAGTAGAGGGGATGCATCTTATTTCATCATACTTGCTTAATCAGGTTAGTTTATATTAAAACTCCATACTGATTTTTTAAATTACAATCACGGACAGAAATTGGACCATCTGATTGGATTGGCAAATTGTCACTGTGAAGTCAGAAAATTTTTTGGATTGTGTTCTTTTCCCCTTGATCAGTGCGCTGTGCTTTTCTTCATACATTGCCTGCTTATGATCCATCAGAACTTTAACAAATTGGGAAGTGGTTGCCTTTTCCTTATATATAACTTTCGTAATGAAGCAATTTAACAGTGCAAATTATTTTGAACATATTAAACCGAATCATTTATCATTTGTGGTCTTTTTTTTTTTTTTTATCGTGGTGCCATTTCGTATGTGTTGGGTTGAAGAAACGTAATTTTTATTTGGTATTTTTTTTTCTTTTGTGAAATAGAGTATAGAGAAAATTGTTATTCTTTTATAATTTTTCTGCCTCTCGGGAAGAACAATAAATAAATAAATAAATAAATAAAAAGCCAAGCTTATGTGGGCACATTCGTTTTTTTTTTTGTTTCTTTCGATTGTATCTTTTTTGAAATGCAAAAATTATATATGAATTTGTTGTTTTATTATTTTATTATGATGGTTTTCATTTCTTTTTTTTTTTTGCAAAGAAATTTTCTTTGCCAAAGCGACAAATTTATTTGTTGATTTTTTTTTTGTCAATTTCATTCATTTCGTTCCAAGAGACATTTGTTGTTCAAAAATTTGCTATTTCTACATTCTTTTTTGACGAACAATTAACTTTCACTTTGGGACATTTGTGGTCGAAATTATTAGCTTTGCTTATTTATTATTTTATTATCGTCTTCTTTTTTTTAAGTAACACAATCACATTGAAACTTGTAATTTAGAACAAAGAAAGTAATATTTTTTTTTTAGCATTGGTTCTTTTGTACTACACATTTTATTCTTTTTTTTAGAGCTTGTGTTGCTTTTTTATTTTGCATTATTAATTTTATATAAAAATTATTTGAACAGAATTCGCGTTTGATTTTTGTGGTTTGCGGAATTTCAAATTGATGAAATGTAATATCGGCGATTGTTTCTGTAGTTCAATTTAAAAAAAAAAAAAATATTTTTATTACTGCACTTTTTACTTTGCATGTTTTCGCTTTCTTTTAAAAACAGGTATGTTTTACAAGAGCTGGTAGAAACAGAGCGTGACTACGTCAAAGATTTGGGTTCCATTGTTGAAGTGAGTTTTGAAGTGCCAAATTTGATCTGTTTTTTTCTTTTTTTAATTTTTTAATTTTTCAGGGTTACATTACCACGATTGAATCGATGGAACTACCGGAAGATATGAAAGGAAAAGAACGTATTGTATTTGCGAATATACAACAAATTTATGAATTTCATAAAAAGTGAGTTCATTAATTACTTGGATCGTTTCTGTTGCTTTGAATCAATTTGGTGACAGATATTTTTTTTTATTTGCTTATTCTTATTTATTATTTATTTATTTATTTATTTATTTTTATTATTAAGCATATTCTCGAAAGAGATTGAAAAATGTCTTGAAGATTACGAAGCCGCCGGCCGAGCTTTCGTTAAATATGTAAACTGAATTTGAAAAAAAAAAAAAAATTTCACAATGAACACAAATGGATTTTCTTTTTACAGGAGCGTCGTTTGCACATGTATGTTGTTTATTGTCAGAACAAGCCCAAGTCGGAATTTTTAGTTTCTGAATACGAATCCTTCTTTAATGTAATTATTTCTTTAATGTTATATATTATTGACTGGATACAGTTTGTGCATTTGTTTTTTTTTTCTTCTTTTTTATAGGATATCAAACAAAAACTTGGCCATCGTCTCACTTTGACTGACTTACTGATCAAACCAGTGCAGCGTATTATGAAATATCAGCTGTTGTTGAAGGTGCATTTGGATGACAAAGTTGCATGTGAAATTTTTGCAGTTGTATGTGAATTGGATCTTTTCTCTTGTAGGATATTGTCAAGTACACAGCCCGAGCTAATGAAGATACGACCGTGCTGAACAAAGCATTGCAGGTGATGCTTGTCGTGCCAAAGGCTTGCGATAATATGATGCACGTTGGACGATTGCAAGGCTTTGACGGAAAAATTACTTCTCAGGGAAAGCTGTTGCACCAGGTATTGTCTATGGATTGACTTTCTGTTTTTGTTGTACAGTTTTGTTTATGTTGTGTTTTCACGTTACCAACTCCATCTTACGTGATGTTTATTACTCAATAATAAGTTACAAGTCACAGGTGCAGTAAGGGATTGGTATACAACACTCCTGCCCTCTTTGAGCAAAGATATTCTTCATTTCACCTCTGGTGGTCTAAATTTGATCAACGTGCCGTTTCCATAACAGGCCAGTTTCAGTGCCAACGATATAGAGTAGTCGACCGATTCTTTTTACAATCTTCGCTTTTGTCCATTTGTTCTGTTGATTGCAACATCTAGCAAGAACGTGCTCATCTATTTTGAAATCTCTGTATAGTTTCCGTTTTGCTATTTCCGTATTGTTCGGCAATATTCTATCCAAACACGTTTTGAGCTTGCGCTTTATAAGAAATTCGGCCGGGTTTGAGGTCAGACCTAGGGTTCGGCGTTGTGTGATGAGATAATAAAACACGAGCCAATAATCGTGCGCTCCAACTTCCTGAAGTGAGATCCGTTTTGAAATAAAACACGTTCCTTTGTGCTTTGGACTGCACGCTCAGCTAGCTCATTCGACGGCGATCAGTGTGGAACGGTGCTTTCGTGACGTGCTTAATTCCGTCCCACTGCATGAAGGTCACAGGAATTTATGCTGACTTACAAGGCAATCAGGCAGACCGTGCGTGGCAAACAATTCTCTGAAGATTTCAATGGCCGCTACCGATGATGTAGATGGAACGATGCGCACTTTCAGTCACTTGGAAAACGCGTCCATTACTAAAAGAAAAATCTTACCGCCGGTCAGTCCGAAGAAATCTGCGTGAATCCGCGTCCACGACTCGGTAGCTTCCGGCCACGCATCCATAACGTTCTGTGCGGGTTCGTGTCTTGTCTCTTGGCTCAGATCTTGTACTGAAGTCGGCGCTACGCTGTGTACTCCAACTAGTCAGATGCTCTAACCCAATGGCTTGAAGCAATTTCTCCCCAGCAGACTACGGCGGGGTCCTTTAACGACCACAACTTGCAGTGATCCTAGTGAATGAACTGAATTTGACTGGAACGGAGGTCGCACCTGGTACATCGACGGCGCGCCTTTGAAAGTCTCTCAGTAATGACAGGAAAGGTTCTAGATGGCGTTGATAAGGGAGGCAGACTTGTTTGAATGTATGATTTGAGATGATGGCCAATGATGCTCCTGAGTCCACTTGTATTGGGATGATGACAACACTGTTTGGTGTAACCTAGACGTCCGGAAACGGCAAGGTTCTGATCACTTGATTGGAAGCGGTTAGTCGGTTGATTCTATGTTCCTCCTCTTCGACGGCGATTAAGTTTGTAGCATTACCGGTTGGGTTTTGCAGCTCTTATCTTCACACTGGATTGTGATTTCGCTCTACAAACACGCTCGATGTGGCCTAAACGCTTGCAAAAATTGCAGCTGACATTCTTGAAACGGCAAGTGTTTCTGTGCGTGTGCTCCACCGCATCTATAACATGGCTTGAGTGATTGTGGTTGAGCGCTCTCCTGTTGTCGGCGAACGTTTCGTATCGAGCTGTTACGGTCGCCTTTCTCGTGGGTTACGAGCTGGACTTCCGTCGCGACTGCTGGGTTCGTTGCTCGAATGTCAGATACCTGAGCAGTCGCTGTTTCTGCTGACAGTGCACGCTCATGGGCCTTTGCAAAAGTCAGTTCTCCGTCAGCCAACAGTTGCTTATGAAGGTTTCCGTCTCGCAGGCTGCATACGGTTTCCGGCTCTCAGTCGCGACTGTAACGTTTCACCAAAGTTGCAGTGCTGTGCCAGATGGCGAAGTTCTGCTACATCAGCCGCAACTCCTTCATCCGGTTGTTATAGCCGTCGGTGGTACAGAAAGTGTTAGTAAACTTCTGAAGATCTCGGCGTGAAGTGATTTCTCAATTACTTCATAGCTTCATCGAATGTTTTCGAAGAAGGGGGGGGGAGGATCCGGCGATGTCAATGATTTTATAATACTATACGCTTTCGTGCCGCATACGCTGCATAGTACAGCCGGTCTTTTGGGGCCTTCACTGATGGAATTAGCTTCCAGGAAGAATACTGAGCGCTCAGAATATTCTTCCCAACTTGCCAGATTTGAAATGTCAAACTCGTTTAATGTTGTATCGTTTTCGTGTCAGTAGTTGTGTTCACGAGGTTATCACGCACGGTGAACTAGTTGTTGAGACGATGCTGCTCTCTGTCAAGCTCTTGCAACGGTCCGTTTATAGCTCTCAACGTTGTGAATTCGAATCACTATCATCGCCACTGTTGTGTTTTGGCGTTACTAACTCTGCGTTATATAATGTATTTTTACTCAATAATTAGAAGTCACACAGGTACAGTAATAATGATATGCAAGTAATATTGTGTGGTACAGTAAGGGATTGGTATACAACAGTTTCTTTGCATTTTTTAATTTTACTCTACCACAGGGAACGTTGCTTGTGTCAGATAATCCGTCGCCGCAGCTGTTCAAGCCGAAAGAGCGTCGGGTGTTTCTGTTCGAACAGTCGCTGATCATTGCAGACTGCATTCCGTCGAAAAAAGAGTTTGGCTGTCCAAACTATATCTACAAAACCCACATCATGGTAATTCAGCTCGCGCTGTGGATATTTATTTTTAGAAATGATGATTTATTTGTTTATTTATTGTAGATCAACAAATTGGGCTTGGAAAGTGAAGTTCCCGGTGAACCGTTGAGGTTCATTTTGAAGAATAAAGATCCTGCCAATCAGGTCGATACCGTTGTGCAAGCTAATAATCCGGGTGAAAAAGAGCAATGGGTCAGTTGTATCAAACAACTGTTGGACACGCAGATGAATTTCTTGAAAGCACTTCAGCATCCGATTGCATATCAGAAAGGTTTGAGCAAAGAGTAAGCGCAAACCGTCTACATATATGATCAGTGGATGTTGTCCGCTCATTTATTTGGTTTTTTTTTTCGTTTTGTTTTATTTTATTTATAGCGATAGTAAAGAAGAGGTTACTGTTGAATTGACCACCAATACTGGTATTGGTGGTGCTGGCGGTAGTGGCCGTTTGAATGTTTCATCGTCAGGTGATTTTGCTGAAGAATCTCCTGCACGTGGAATGTTGAATGCTTGCTCTCGGTCACGTTCGCAGAATTCAAATTTGGTAGTGCCAAATTCTGCTAGCAATGTTTCCGCTTTACGTCGGGCCAGCAACGCTGAAGGAAGTGTCGTAGAGACAACGAAAAAGAGTCACGTGCTTCCTACGCGTCCTGGGCATTTGATTGCCGGCGCCAAAGATGGAACGTCAGACGCAGCATCGCCTAGATCATCTAAGAATAAACTGTTCGGTGGGATCCGGCATACGTTGAAATCGAAAACCGGTGGTACTACTGGTAGCACTGCTGCTTTTGCTACCGCTGCTACAGTTGCCGCTAACACTGTCCCTTCTACTACCAATTCAAGAAGTTGCGGTGGATCGAAGACTATTAAATCACCAACTTCGCCCGTTTCTGGCATCAAACCGAAGTAGACTGCTCCAGATGTGATGTTACAGTAACCAAGAAGAACAACAACAGAAAATGTGCAGAAAGAGTGAAAAAGGGAAAAAGTCCCCTTGGCGACGTATTTCAACGATGCTTTATTGCTTTTTGTACTTTTATTTAGTTTTGTTTTTATTTTTATTTACAATTTGGTAAGCAGTACTTTCTTCCTTTTTTTCTCTTCTTTTTCTTTTTCTTCTCTGCGCCGTTCGCCACCTTATATCGCATAAAGCCGTGAGACAAGACAAGCTTTCTTTGTTTTTACCCTATTTTCGATGTTTGTTAACAGTACTTTGTACTGTATAGTAGTGTTGTATTCACATTTATCTGAAAATTTTATCTTGTGGTGTACCATTCTTAGGAAATTCTTCTTAATTTTCACGTTGAAAAAAATATTTTTTATTACTTTTTTTCACTTGGCTTTTATTGCTTTTTTCCAAAGGGCCAAGTGCTTGTTCATTTCTTACTTGATGTGGTGCCTCGGTTTGCCGTTGCGTAATATTTGTTTATAATTGTGCATTTGTAATTTTGATCTTAGGAAAAGAAACTTTCTCCCTCGTGCTTCACTGATACTTGCTTAGTCGTAAAATGAATCCACTCTCTGACAGTTAAGTATGTTTCGACGCTGCTCTTAGCACTGCTGCTTTTCATGGCGTGTTTTAGCATTGACATATACTGTACGGTACTGCACTGTACTGTATTTTTCCCTCCTGTTTATAGGCATTATCAGCTGTTTTTGCATCACTACTGCATAATTTACTCCTACTGTTTTGCAATGTGATTTTTTATATTGCTTTATTAATGAATTTGATTTGTTTAATAATTGGAGATTTATTCCATCATTGAAATATAGCGCATGAAGTCCTTTTTTATTTCAAATTTTTAGCCCGCGCCCATGTGCAACCAACGGCATTATGCATCACAAGAAGGCAGTGTGAAAAGTACTTATCATCAAGCAGAGTGGTTTCATTTTTCACTGTATTTCTATTTTTCAGTTAATTGTTTCCAATGCTCTTTGCCGCGGTCGACTTATTTTTATCATTTATAGCAATTTGATGCAGTTTCAGTTTACTCTTATTCTGTCCGCTCTATATTCTGGTCTTATTTATTTGATTGGCTGACGACTGATGGGCTTATTCTGCATTTATTACCAATTGGCTGATGAATTATGCTAACCATTAGCTGGCGTGCGCTGCATTTGCAGCGTGAGTATAGATGGAGTGTAGAAATGTTTTAAGGGAGTTTTCCAAAATGTAAATTTTAATTAATTATGCAAAATTAATTAAGCGTTCAAAAGTAACGAATGCACAAACCGCGTCGCAATTGAATCAGTATGACACAGTAATTGGTTACCAATCTAATAAATATATAATTAATGGACTGAATTACATTTTCAGAGGGAGTATTGTTGGAGTATAGTGGTGTTTTCAGGAAGGTTTTCGAAATGTAATTTTCATCATAAATTACTTGCGTTTCAAAGCAGTGAATGAACAAAGAGCGTCACAATTAAAACAGAATAAAACAACACTTGGTTACTAGGGCATGGTTCGATTAATCGATTAATTGTTTCATTCGATTAATTTCCTGGAAAAAATTAATCGTTATCTTTTATTCGATTAACCGTTAAAGTTTTTTGTCGTCAAAATTACACGAATTTAAAATGTTTGCATAGTTCCATTGATATGCTTATAACCATTAGAAGAGCGGCTGTAAGTCTTCTGTTTTCCTTTGCTCAAGGTGTCGAACGCGTCCTAAGTAAGGTTGTCTGGTTGTGAGTTTCTTGTTAGTTTTTTATAGTATTTCTTGAATGGAATCTGAATGGATCGAGATCAAAAACCGACGATCTGGTGTCTGGAAGCACTTCTGGATATGTGAAAATGACGGCTCATTGTTGAATTGCCGACACTGCCAAACAGAATTGCTAAACACTCATCCACGACGTCTGTTTGACATCACGTGACAAATGTTCATTCCTTGAGGGATGACGATGATGAAGCTCGTGCAATTAATTTTAAGAACGCTAAAATTCGAAAATTATTTTTATCATTGTTCTATATTTCATTGTACCACAATGATGAACACAAGAAAAACCGCTAAAAATAATAAGCAAAACAGTGATTTTTATTTTTCTTTATTCAACAACAACAGCAGTAAACAACAGCCAACAAAAACTATAATAAACAACCTATCAGTGAACGACATTAACCCTTTCAGACCTTAATTATTTTCCATTGTCAGAAAAATTTGAAAACTTGGGGAATGAATGCTATTAGGGGTGTGATGTTGTACGGTAAGTTTGAGAAAAAATAATTGGCTCGGTTATGGTTTTCTGAGATGTATCATATATGATACTTTGGGCCGGGGGTGAACAGTGTCATGCATCATGTTGTGGATTGTAATCGTCATGTTTCCATCTTTTTCTTTCAATTCTCTTGAGTTTTTGGTTATCAGCGCTATGTATTTGTTTTTATTGTGACGAATTGCAGTACGGAAATGTTTACTTTATTTTTTTTTGATACTGGGAATACTTGGGTTCATGAGATTGATTCAAATACTTGGTTTATACTGGGAAGTGAATATTTGTGTTAGCTAAGTCCAGTATATTGAAATAATATTCTACAGAAGTGGTTAAATGAGGTTTATTTATGGAAGAGCTGAAAACACTTTCTTGCTTTGCTCATGCACAAAGGTGCGTTACATTTTATACAATATACAAATGATAATTTTGAACAATAACGACATCTTCTGCGCTTTTCTCCTACATCTGGCCAATGCGCTACCTTATCTTTTTGTGCGTCTTCCACAATTGGTGGCATTAATCTTGCCCCGGTTGATGTGCTTGGCTCCGCTACTTCTTCCACAGTTCTCCCTCTTCTTCTTCCCCGCTGTGGTGTAAGCGCTTTGTTTGTGAGGCAAAGCGACTCACTTATGCTAGTCATGAAGGCCAGTAAATCCATGCTGTCGGATTTTTTCCCAGAAAAGAGTTCATACTCTCTTCGATAAAGCAGCCAACCGTTTGTCGCTGCCGTGGCAATGACCCAAAAGAAAATGATCTTCGTCCATTTGCGACTCTTGTGGCTGACTCTGTACAGCCCAGAGAGCATGTTGTTCAAGTCAACACCTCCCATGTGCATGTTGTAGTTGTGCACAATGGAAGGCACCTTGACCATGACTCTCTCTTGTGCTGCTTTCGGTCCCACCTAGGCTTCAGCTTTACCGGCTTAACGCCAAGGTATGTTGATGTCAGCGTAACACGGCGATTGTCATACCATGCTACGGCGATAATATCGCGAGCCCTAGTTGTCCTGAAATCAGTCGTACCTCGACCACTGACTTTCAGGGCTTGCTCTGACATCAATGGACAACCGCGGAGTCTGTTGGATCTTATTGTTCCGCATGTCCATATACCTTCTTCCTTAAGCCGCAGCTGAAGTTCAATAAAATTGAAATAATTATCAAAAAAAGCTTATGATTCTGCTGCTTTGGTAAATGCTCGCAGAGTTTTATGACAAAGTCACCGGGCACAAAACCAACACTTTTCTCTACTTTTGGCCGGCAGAGCTCATAAAAGGCAAAATCATAAAGTATTCCTGAAATGCCACACCTAGAAAACAGTTTAAATCCCCATCGCCGAGGTTTTCTNACATGATTATTATTAAAATACTATTGTTATCATAAATAACATGAAAAATTATGCGTACAACTAACATGTAATATTTAGAGAGAGCGTAGAGTTGTCATGACAGGGAGGATTTTAAAGCAAAAATGTTACAAAAACATCCTGTGCTAATTCAGAACACAGGGATGAACGTATAAATGGCAAATCAACAGGATTATTATTAACCCTACGATTACCAAAACACTTTTACAGACAAGTTTTACCAAAATGGGTCTGACCGGACCCACCTTTTTTTTTTATTTTTCACGTTAGCTGATATGTGTGAACCTATAAAAAAAGGGGCAGCAGCTAGAATCCACGGGAAGCCTGTTTTTTTTTCACTGAAGTTGTCCAAACTCTGTCCGCCTTTTGTGATTGGCTGTTCGCTGATAGGCTGAACGCGATTAACCGGTTATTGGCTAATGATTTATCCTAACCGAACAACCTATCGGCGAACAGCCAATCACATTGCGCAATGATTTTAAAATCGCTCAGATTTTCGAGATGCTCAACTTCAAAGAAGAATTCCGGGAGGAGTTGCTAAGTAATCGCAGATTTTTGTGTTTTGAAAAATGTGAAGTAACGTCAAAAGCAGGTATTGAAAAAATCAGCAGAAATGAACTTCATATGGCAAAGTTATTTTTATTTTTATGATGCCTGGGTCTGGCCAGACCCATTTCGGTAATCAGAGGGTTAAAATACTATTGTTATCATAAATAACATGAAAAATTATGCGTACAACTAACATGTAATATTTAGAGGGAGCGTAGAGTTGTCATGACAGGGAGGATTTTAAAGCAAAAATGTTACAAAAACATCCTGTGCTAATTCAGAACACAGGGATGAACGTATAAATGGCAAATCNATTGATGAAGTACCTGACGACGAAATTCCTCTTAGAACTGCAGTAACTAAAGCTATGGGCATGTGCCTATCCGGCTGCTCATCTGGTCGATGCAGTTGCAGCAGAAAAAGAGTATTATGCAATTCTCGTTGTCACCCCGGGAAGTCATGCAAAAATATATAAACCTCGTGCGATACATTTGTTTCTGATAATAAATACAAATATCATTAATAAAAGCATTTCAGCATACAGCGTCACTCATAAGCCATTTTTTCAATATTAGGCAAATGCTTATTGCCTATTATCAAAAATAGGCAATTTTCAACATTAGGCGTAACATATATACGGTATTTGAAAGAAAATAATAGTAATAAAGAAAAATATTTGTCATACACAGAATAATATCATAGTTATTGATGATTATCAAACAACAGTGCAATGTCATTTTACAAATGAAAAACTAATTTCACCATATTATTATACTTATAATAAACCAATTAAAACATATATATAAGAGATAAAAACAGAAAATAAACATATTCATCACATGCAAATATTTTACATGAAAACAACTGAAGCAAATTTGAATAATATGAACAATGCAACAATCTTGTAAAACAAAACAACACTTATAACAAAACAGCAGAACGTACCTTCGTTTTTCTACAGCTTGTTGCTGTTCAGATATTTCCATCATGCGTGTTCCGTTAGCGGATAATGATGCTTCAGATTTTTCCGACTCCAATGAGCCGGCAGTCTGATTGGCCAAAGCCGATGCTGAGAGGCACGTTTGTGATGATTGATCATCAGCATACTGAAATTATCCGATTGTGAAAAACAAAATTGAAACTTTTACAAACAGTCACAGAATAATATTAATTCAATGGACAAAAAATATACCTAATGCTTCTTTATATATTTATATTTATATTTATATTTAATTATTTTTTCTCTTCCACTTACCAATTGAAGACGATCCATTTTGGAAATCACACCACCAGAAGACAGCAGCAGCTCTTCACCAGCGCTGCTTCCGCTGCTCGTCGTGACGGATCCCGTTATCTGTTATAAAAAAAAAATTAAGAAAAAACAAACAATGAAAAATATAATAATAACAATTAATAAAATGTTGTAGAAAAGATTGCAAAGAAAAAATACATCGTCAACAGAAAGCAATTGGTTATGAATTTAATAATTTCATTTGCAACATCAAATTAATTAATTTAATCAAAATAAATAATCAAAAATTGAAATAATTAACAATAAAATAATTATATAATGACCAACGACAACTAGCATCACTAGAGCTCGATGTGAGCTCGAAAAAACCAAACGGCAAAATAAATTGAAACAACAGCAAAAATAATGCTGTGAAAAGTTGTTAAAATATATAAACAATCACAACGCTGCAAGTGATTTGAAAAAGTAGTCTTCGTGACATTGATTAGCAAAATAAAATTTAGCATAATAAATAAATCAATCAATTCAACACGATCGAATTTAAACAAATTCAATCAATTCACATTGTGGTAGAATTATTTGAAAAAATATAAATAAATAAATACATTAATTAATTAATCAATTAATATGAACTTTTAAGGAAGCGGACTGCCACATGACGTTGATATATATGTGCATACATAGATACGTACACGTGGACATGTATAAATACATACAATTCGCTCATAACAACAACAACAACAACAACAACAAGTATGAATAAACTTGAATAACGTAAGCAATCTTGCAAAGTAAAATTAAATCATCCCTCTACTGTGTAATAAAGAAGAAACGTATCACAAATATTAGACAACTTTATTCAAATGGAAATGAAAAAATTTTTTTTTGTTTTAATCTTATTAATCAAACAGACAAACAAAATAGACAGAACTTAAAAATGAAATAAATTTACAATTTTCTACTTGTTTACAGGATACAGAGAAAACATAATTTGTTGTTCTATTCATTATTTGCTCATATAAATCAATAAGAAATCACTTCAATAAAAGCACAAAAGAGGATTTAAATCGATTCAGACAATTATTATTCAAAATCTGACAATTAATTAAATTTCAGAAATAAATTCATACGCACCATCGACAACAACACTTCATTCAATGAACAAAAAACAAACAAATAAACAACAAAAATCAAAAAAATCATTTTACCATTCAAACATCCGGATGATTTTTAATAATAATAATAATAATAAAAACAATAACTGCTGTGTGCATGCAATAACAAATGAAACGAAACAAACCGAAACATCGCACTAGAATTTTTTTTATCATTTTTTATTATCGTGCGCGTGCGCATGCATGAACACAAAATGAATTAAAATTGTTAAAAAAAAAAACACACACAAACGCAAATTTTAATTCGAAAAATATTAAACATTTCACTTACAATACTTATATATAATAATGCACGTCGTATGCATGTGCACGTAAGAAAGAAAACATTGAACACTCCTCTCTATTTGGATTTTATTTACGTATATTAAAAACAAAAACAAAACAATAATAATGATAAGGAAGTTAATGAGATGGAATTTATCGTGAACAATTTAAACTGACAAAACAACAAATTATATCGAATACATCACTGTACACGCACAATCTCTTAAATATAGAAGAATGAAAAAAAAAATATATATATATATATATATATATATTCACAAAAATAATCAATCGTCATTGATCATTCATTAAAAGTTGACAATTGTAAAAATCAATTGAAACAAGTAAATATTTGGTTAAAATCCAACTTTTTGCAGATGAAAATTATCACTTTGTGCAGCTATTATTTAATTGAACAACCTGATCACTATTTGTGTGAATCGAGCAACTTTATTATTGTATAAACCAAACAACCAAACAAATTAAATTTACATCATATATATATATATATATATATACTTAACTTACAGAAGTACTGTTGTTGTTGTTGTTGTTGTTGTTGTTGTTAATGGTGGTGGTATTGGATTGCTTTTGTTGATCGTTGGCGGCAATCAACTTCTCAGATGCAAGTGATTCCATTGGCGGTGGTATGACAATATCTTGCGGCAAAGTAAGATCTTCGTCAACCACGTTTGGAGTCAATTCGGCTGCAATTATCTCGCTGCGTACTACTGTCGGTGCTCGACTCAACAACGACGACGGACGACAATTCAACGGTGCCAATGAACCTGGGAACGCAGCTCCAGGATTCACTTCCTTAAACAAACCAATCAACCAACAAATAAACATGATGATGATGATGATGATGAAAACAATAAACTGTTATAAATAAATAAATAAATATATATATGTGTGTGTGTGTGTGTGTGTGTGTTTATTTATTTATTTATTTATTTATTTAGATAAAATAATGTAATAATATATTTCACATGTACGGACATCACGCACGCACACATGCACGCACGCACGCACGCACGCACCGCACGCATACGCACACGTTATTATCGCTGTTTATGAAACAAAATTCGTTTCAACATAGTTCAAAATTTTCACCATCAGTCGTCAGTCAATTTAATTAATAAAAGAAAACTAAAAAATTAATATTTTGAACTGTTTTTCGAATGAAAATTTAAAATAATAAACTACAGCAAAGTTTTTTTTAACAATTTTTTTGAAGAAAATAATTTTTCTTTTTTAAACACAGATGTGCAATATAATAATTCTGTGACAATCTGTTTGTTTGTTTGTTTGTTTGTTTGTTTATCTGTCAATCTACTCTCTCTGTTCGAGGGAAAATTTTAAAATGAAAAAAAAAAAAAAACGATGAAAATTATTTTTTTGGAAACATTTTTGCATTGAATGCAACATAATACCTACAACAACATTCTCTGTCAATCTTTTATCTTCTGCATGTTAGTGTTCACTCTTTCACAATTGGAATAGAAATTCAACCGTGAACTTTTTTTTTTTTTAATTGTATTCTCCAATTGAAATATTTCACTGAAAGCCAACTGTGAAACAATTAATTAACAGGAAAAGAACGACTGTATATTTCAATTTAAAAAAAGAAAATAGCAACAACATATATACATATATATCTTTTTTTTTAAATTAATTCAATGGCCAAAAACAGAAGAAATAAAAAGCACAAAAAAGAAGTAATGCGTTTTAAAATTATTCATTACTCACCAGCTGATAAACATACATACATACACACACACATACTACATCCGGTGTTTGTTGAATTATTTAAATCAACAGCTATGAACCGAAAAATTACTGATCAACAGCAAAAACCTTGCATACGTTCCACGACGACCGTTTCTGCTCAATGCTCTTTTCATTGGTCGAATATCATTATTCAACTGATAATAATCTAATCTAATCTAAACTAAACTAATCCAATCCAATCGAATTAATAATATTCTATTCATCGACGGTTTTGCTTGTGGAAGTGGATAGTTGGGTGATAAACTTTATTTCCCTCGAAAGAAAATAATTTAATAATTCAAAAAAAAAAAAAAAAAAAAAATTTTTCTTTTTCCAATCTTCAAACTTCACTCATTCAGTCAAAAGGTCACAACTGATGTGTGTGTGTGTGTGTGTGTGTGTTTGTGGTGAACAATCAGTTGGCTAGAGTTAGTTATTTAGTGTGAATTTAGTCGGCGAAAATTCTTCAAGGTTGGTCGATTTTAGTCAGTCAGTTGTCTGCCTGTCGGCCAAGCAAGCAACTATAGCACTAGCCGCCTCTTTCGCTCTGCTTGCAATAGAAGCAAATAAAAAGCAACAAGCTATGCTAATGATTCGATTATTTAAGTTGGGATGAAAGCATCACAAATCAACAAGCAAACAGCAACAGCAATGACAACAACAACAACAACAACAACATAATAATAATAATTTTCAAACAAACAAAAAATACTAACAACAAACCGTTAGTTATGCAACCAGAAACGTATGAACGATTTTTTAAAGTGAAACTTTTCTTTTCAATTAAATAACATCGCATAACAATGATTTCTTTTTTTTTTATCCGCTTAAAATTACGTTCGAATCAAACCTACTGTAGTAGGTAGGAAATGTTTTAACAAATGGCCAGCATAATAAAATAAATAAAAAAAAAAAGGTCGTTTCCAAAAAGATCCAATAAATCGAATCACCACGTGCACGTGAATGTGAATTTGTTTAAAAAAAAAAAAAATAATAATAATAATAAATTTTTTCCTACAGTGAAGCAGCGAAACAAACTCAACAAAGAAACACTGCAGACGAAAAGGAATAGGAAAGGGGAGGAGTGGGGGTGGGAGGGGGGGGGGGGGGGAAGAAGGAAATTGCAAAAGAGAAAATTAAATTTTGTCAAGACAAAATTGGATTGAACAAAGTCAATTTAAGAATACAGCCGAGTGAAGTAATGCAGAAGAAAAATGTGTGTTGCTTTTTTCTCGAATATTGAGATGAAATGCCAAACGAGCACAGCACACAATCAGAAAATTTTTGATCAAGAGAAAAGCAGGCACCAATAAAAATAGCACACACAGACATACACACAGCACACAGCACAGTTGTCGATATGACAGGACAGTGGTCTTCTTCTAGCCCTGACAAACTTAGAAAAAAAGCACTCCAAGCAGAACAAAAAACAAGTAACGTCACAAAAATAACCCCAATGATAAAATTATTATTATTATTACTATTCCAACGGGTAAAAATTGCCAACAAATTGCACGCTGCTATCCTGTCTTGTAATCCTGTTGATAATGAACATTATCAAGGACAAAAATAATCAATAAAATAAAATAAAATAAAAGACGATCATTTTCAAAAGAAGATATATATATATATATATGGTATGTGTGTGTGTGTGTGTGTGTGGAAAAAATTTACAACAGAAAATTAGTTTCGTTTAAAAGTAGTACGTACGGCTGCAAATGTTGTCAAAATGAGCGTTAAAATATTGATTTGTGAATAGTGGAAGTTGCCGCCGCAAAGCGACCATTTTCCAGTATGCTTACAAACCAAGCCCGTTTTACCCACTGCCACTTTGTTCCGCTTCTTCGAAATGCCATTATCATCTCTCGACTGAGCATCATTTTACGACACTTCAAAATTGTCCAACGCTGCCATAATGCGCGTAGTCAAAGCGACGTGAATCAATATCCCATTATACAAGGCAATCAAATGATAATGAAAACAAAGTACCACAGTAAGAGAGACGATTCGACATTATAAGACGTACATACATACATACATACATACATATATAAAGACACAGACGTAAAAAGAGGCAGAAAAAGAAAGACATGTCCGTTTACATTTGTCACTGTATTCAACTTTAGTTAATTGTCATATTTTTAAAGAAATATAACTACTACTACTACTACTACTACTACTAATAATAATAATAATAATGATTTTTGAAAATGAAAAGCACTACACATTTATAAATCAATAAAAAGGAATAAAAAAACAACAACACAAAAACAGAAATTGAGAATATTTTTTTTCTGCTTTTTGTTTGTTTGTTTAAATCAAACTTCTTGAAACACTGCACGTGTAGAAGAAAAGAAAATGCACAAAATCACAATACAATACAATAAATAAGCTTTAAACTTCACAAACACTTACGTCAGTTGTTATATATGGCAAGGGTTAATTATGTTGATACACACACATAAGTGAAGGAGAGCAAAAAAGAGTTGAAGCGAATTAATTAATATCATGAGAAAAACTACAAACAAACAACCTGCAAAACTTTGTAACAACAACAACAACAATTGAAATACTTCCCTACTACAGTAATAATACTAATAGAATATCAAAGTTTGGTATTGGACGAACAATTGATAACTAAATTTACTGCAGTTAGCAGATCAAATGTAGAATATGAAATTCAATTGTTATAAACAACAACGGTCACTAACGACAACAAATCTCAAAACACATTCACAAGAACAGATCACAAATCCCACAAGATTAACCGAAGAAGAAGAAGAAGAAGAAGAAGAAGAATTGCGCATTATGAAAAGCAAAATATGAAATAAAATAATGTAAATAATAATAATACTAATAATAATTTCGCTCGTGTTCGTCGACAAAAGTAAACGTTGAACAACAACAACGACAAAGAAAACATTTGAAATGTAAAATCAAACAAATTTTTAACAAATCAATAAAAATAAAATTTAAATGAATTCATTGAAAAAATATGATTCGTAAAAGAGAAAAAATGAAATAAAAAATCACAATCATAATTATCAATAGAAGAATAAATTTAAAATAAATGAAATGACACAACAACAACAACAACAACAACAACAACAACAAGAACAAACTGGTCCAGTTTGTCAATTGACGTGTAATAATTGCCCGTGTACATAATAATATATATTTTTCACTTTTCAACTTTCTTTCGCCACTTCTCCTTTCAATTCCCCACCCGATTCAAATTGTTCAATTTAATTTATTTCAATGCTTAATTTTTTAAAATCTCTTTTTCAAAAAAGAAAAAGCAAAGCATTGAGTATTGTTGAAATTAATTGTTAATTAATAAATTAATATTGACGTTGAATAGGAAATTATTAATCGAATTGAAATTAAAAGAAAAAAAAACAAAAACAAAAAAAAGAATTAATATACAACAAACATATCAATAGAGATAAGCTGCTGCTGGTGCTGATTGGCATGAAGTGACCGAATGTTGTTGTTGTTGTTGTTGTTGTTGCTATTCAAATGCAATGGCAACATGAAAAACGTACACACATGCATGCAGAGTGGTGAATAAGAGAGACAGAGAGATGATATGAGCAAAAATAAGCAATGGAGAGAGTTGAGAGCTGAGGGCAAGAGAGGAAGAAAGATAAAAAAAGAAAAAGAAGAAAAATGATTCCCCTCAACTACTAAGTAAAATTGAATCGTGTAAAATCAATAAGAGCACAACGATCAAACGAGAAAGTATAGTGAGTGAAAACGCGAGCTTTGCCTGCTTTGCTACTAAAAAGCAGGCAACAGAAAACATTTCACGCTAATCAATAAAGCCAAAATGCAAGCAAATGCATCATCATCATCATCAGCACAAGCGGCACAAGCAGCAGTTCACGTCAATTCTCTCTCTCTCTGAACTAACAACAACTTTTTCTCTTGGCAAAGCAAACTTGCACCACATTCAAAAAAAAAAAACAATATATATATATATATATATATATATATATATATATATATATTATATGTTTAAATATTTTCTTTCATATTCTTCTTTCTTGTTTGATAAGAAAAATTAATAATAACAAATATCAAATCTCTCCTCTATCAAATTTAAAACCACCTCATGTAAGGATTAAATCACCCAATCAGAAATGTAAACATTAAAAACAATACTAAACTATTCTTCTGCAAAACAAAAAACAAAAAAAATAATAATAAACAAAGTGAAAATGATTAAATCTTACCTATGTAATTCAAACAAAAAACAAAAAAAAAAGAATTTTTTTTTTCTTTAAATAAATTTCCATCTGAAATAACAACTGCAAAATATCAATAATAATTATTATTATTATTACCAATAAAAATGCAAAAGAGAAAAAAAAAAATTCTTTTTTTTTTCAATGCTATTATGAAATTGCCAACTTGCCGATCGATAGTGAAAATTGCAAACGAAATAAATAAATAAATAAATAAATAAATAAATGAACAATTCAATAACGAACAACGTTAGGCCAAACTAAGTGAGCAATAAAACAACAAAAAAAAATGGTCAAATAGTAAAATCCTCTTTGGAAATCAGTTTTCGTCTGTGATGAAAAAAATAAAAAAGAGAAAACTGCCACAATCGATGACGATGCATTTTCTCGATCGATGCTTCAAACGTACAATGCAACAGTATATATTAAATTAAGCAAAAAGAAAAAAAAAAAAAAGAATGCCCAAAGAAATGACGTAATAATTACGAAATGACGCATTTCACAGATTCCATACACAAACACACAAACACACACGCGCGCCTGTGTGTGTGTGTTATTTATTTGTTGTTTTTACAACAATTGTAAAATTCACAACACAAAGTTGATTTGGAATAAATTATGATTAAAAATTATTGTTCTTTCACTTACCTGATTGGTTCCATTCAACGAATTCGACTGTTCAGCAGCAGCAGTGCTATTTTTCCTCGAATCGGACTTGCTTGAACAGAGGCTGCCCGAATTGAACTGGTGTCGAACAAGACGCCTCTGAGAACTCAACGAAAACCACTTTCTGAAACAATAAATTATTAATAAATTTTTTTCAAATATAACAACAACAACAACAACAACAACAATTTTCAAAAATGATCAATAAAAACAAAAACGTTGAACACTGATCAGCTGTTCAGAGCAGTGATTAATTGAGCATCCCTTTTGCACATCATTGTACCCAAGCAACATTGAATAACAACAACAGCGCACAGCACACAACATTTTTCAGCTTTTTAAATTCAAATTTTCATTTCTCTTTTCTCCTTTTGTCGTTCTTTTTTTTTCTTTGTTTGTTTAAATTTTTTCACCTACCAAATCTGATCACACACAACACGACGACAAACATTTCACTGACAACTGATAACAAACAAACAATACTTTCCCTCAACATATTGCCCAATCAAATCAATGAATAAACAAATATCTATCATTGAAATTATGCTATCGCAAAAACAACAACAACAACAACAACAATCATAAAATAAACACACAAAACTAATAATTTACAATCATGTTTTCACGAAAAAAAATTAAAAAAAAAAAAAGAAAGAAAAACACATAATACACACAATTCAGTGTTCACTGGTTAAATTGCAAACTGAACTCATACAGCCTGATCTGAAAGAACAAGATTTTTTTCAATTTCACAATCCACTGCACAAACAAAGTTGCGTTTGTTAAGAAAAATAAATTAGCACACACACACACACACACGCACAATACGATCAATTCAATATAAAATATATGTAGGAATAAAGTGAATGCTACGTTACTCTTTTTATAAATTGTTATTATCAATTTGATGTGCGAAAGTAGTGCAATAACAAGAATGAAATTGCAAATTATGCAACACAATTACAGAGTGTCAAACAACGACGAGACAACTCAGTGGCGAGGAAATGTTGCACAACAACAGTAAGACAATTGACAAGCAGGCACAAGAAAAAGAGTCTGTGTTTACTTCTTCTTCTTCGTCTTATTGTGTGTTGAAATTAGAAAAATAAAAATAAGCATATAAATTAAAAAAAAAAAAAATTTTTTTTTTTTCAATTCAAAATATAATAGAAATTCTAAAGTTGATAATAAGCAAACAGAACGTGTGCAACAACAAGTGAAAAGAATGAAGAATAAAAATACGTCGTCGTTCGTTCATTCACCAAATGTAAAACAGCTGCTCATCAGCAGTAAGTATTTAAAAAAAAATCGGCACGTCCTTAGTGATACAGAACTATCGAATTTCTGAACCAACCAACATTCAACTAAACCAACTTAAAATTAACAATGAAACAAAAAAAAACCATACAAGAGGGGATTTTTTTTTTGTTTCATTGTTTTTCCTTCACTTACTTCATCATCTTGGAATTCGAAATTTTGTGCATATGTTCCGATAAAACAGAACAACAATAATAATATGCTTATTAATAAAAATTGAGAGAAAAATTGTAAATTCATTTTTGACTCATATAGATTGATTTTGATGCAATAATGGTGAATTTTGTTTTGAACAATTTGAAAACTTCAATACAAGAACAAGAATAATGAATTGAAATTGTTGAACACAAATTTGAATAGGCCTTTTTTTTCCACTTGGTACAGTTTTCGCTGTTTTGTGTCACGAAAATGAAAGCTTCATTCAACAAGCAACGTTTCATCAAAAAGCTGCTATTACTACTACTACTACTACTATTACTATGCATTTCAAAGCATCACAAATTGATCAATTTAATTTTACCAAAAATTGATCAAAATGAGTCAAAGTTCCAACAGTTGCTGCTATTGAGACAGAAAGAGGATGAAAGAAAGAAAGAAAGAAAGAAAAAAAAAGACATTTTTCATTAATGACAAGGAAATTAATTTCTCGTTCATCAAACTTTTGGAAATGAGTATAGAAATGTTGCCAGGCGACCGACCGACCGACCGACCAATCTCCTGACAATTTTCACATTTTCATCATTTTCCGCTCTAGATGCTCGTCAAAAAAATGGTCCTCAAACAAACAGAGAACAGCAAATATGCTCTGCAATATATATTGCCCCTGAGCTGTGTACGTTCAACTACTCACCATGCATCTATGATCAAACGCAGAAAAACAACTTTCACTCACAAAGAAAAAATAAACATATTATATTATATTATACTATATGTATGTATGCATGTATGTGTGTATGTGTGTGTGTGTGGGACATGAAAAATAAAAAATAAAAAAAAAAAAACAAATACAGCCCAACAGAACAAGCAACAAGAGCAACAAGTGAATGCAACTGCTAAATTAAAGAGTGAAAAAAAAAGTTTAAAACATACGTTGAATGTGTTTCATTATAGATGAATAAATTAATACATGAGGATGATCCGATGCAAGTTAAAGAATACGTCTTCTTCTAGTAAATAAATAAAGAAGTAACCCCTCTGGTAGTGATTGAAAATAAAATCAACCGCTTTTAATGGTTAATGGATATAGGTAGTTAATTGATTTTGTTAAACGATAAAAATGCGTGATGCATCTCATCATCATCACCGTGCAGTAATAATAATAATAATAATAATAATAATATTCAAACGACAGCTTGACAACAAAATGACAAATGAAAAAAAAAATCAAACTTAAACTAATTTATCCAAACAAATTGTGTATGTATTATATTTTGAAAAATGTTCAAATGAAAAAGTATTTGTGTTATAAAGAAGGAAGGAAATTCAAAGAAAAAAAAAATAATTCAATCAACAATTGAATAGAATAATAATAATAATAATAATAATAGAAAAATTAATTTAAAATATAATGAAATAATTAATATACATGCATTGATTAATAATAATAAATAATTTGTTACTCGCCTCAAATTTTTACGCTTCATTTGTTGTTCAACGTTTTCAGTTTCAATTTCTTCTTCTTTTTCTTCTTCTTCTTCTTCTTCTTCTTCACTTTCTTCTTCTTCTTCGTCGTTGTCGTCGTCGTTCTCGATTGCAATTTTACTCTTTTCAACTATCGCTGCTGCTGCGCCTATGAGAGAAAATTGAAAAATGAGCAAATTCACAAGAGAATTGCTAATAAAATGTTAATTATAAAAAAAAAAGAAAAAGAAAAAGAAAAAAAATTAAACACATCCCGACAATTGTAATTGTTCATCATTACAATATGCACAAATTCTGCAAATACAGTACAAACAAATAACCTGCTATACAGTACAATACATATACATATATATATATATATATATATATATATATGTATAGCAAAATTCATTAATTAATTTACTATTACTACTAGAAAAAAAAAAAAATTAAACTAAATTACTAAGATGTCGAATTTAGTAGAAAAATAATCGAAATTGAAATATATAATATGTCATGAATGTTGGTGAAAAAAAAAATGCAAAGAAAAATATAAATAAATTGAAATAAATGCTGTCAAGTGAACAAAGAGAGAGAGAGAGAGAGCAAGCAAAGTTGTCAACGACGACGACGTCAAGCTGCTTGCTGTGCTTTTTTCACATTCTCTGCAGCCAAACAAACAAACACTTCAACACAAAACGCAGCAAACATTTCTCACAATCTCAGCAACAATAATATTTACCACTAAAAGTACTATTTACTACTCACTGATCGGTTAAGTTGGTTGAAAACAAAAATTATGAAATAATCACACAAAATTTGAAAATTGTGAATAAACAAACAAACAAACAAACAACAACAACATACTCTTTGTTCATGCATAAAAGATAAATTTTAATTTATTTGAAAAATATAAAATAAAATAAAACTGTTCTTTCGTTCATTGTTGCATGTGGATAATCTAAACGGAAAGAATTTAAAAATGAAATAAATACTAAAACTTTCTTCATGAAATAAATACAACTAGATGATGGTATAAATCATAAATCATTAAAAAAAAAAAAAATAGCACAGTCACGTAACATCGTTGTCAACAATATTTTTCCCCATTTAGTTAAAATTTGCTTTTCTCAACCAGGAACAACAACAAGCAAATGAAACAAGAAAAGAGACAGAGAGCAGAGAGAGCAGAGAGCAGAGAGAGAGAGCAGAGAGGGTAGATGGAAAAAGCATCTGTGCACATGCTAGTCAGTCAGACGTGCTTTTTAATCGACTGAATCGACGACGATCACTAGCAATAGCAGAAGCTAAAACAGAAGCTAAAGCAAAAGCAAAAGCAACAACAACAACAACAACAACAACAACAACATTCGCTTGCATCGAAACTTCAAAGCGGGGCACATTCACTCTTCGAACGATTCATCAAATCATTTCGACCAATTTCAATTACAATTATCAAAAACAATCATCATCATTCTTCTTGCTTTTCATTCACAATCATTAATTATAATACTCTGCAATCTATTTCACCAATTCATTTCCTCCTACTTTCCTACTACTTTCTCTTCCAATCCTCCATAAATATGTGTGTGTGTGTGTGTCGTGAAAAATGATGATCATTATCAATAGAAAAATCATTCTTTCCATTGTTTTTCAACTAATGCAGCAAATTATCATTGAAATAAATTAATAACAAAAACAAAAACAAAAACAAAAAAAATTTTTTTATTTTACACATGATGTAAAATAAAAAAAAATCCAAGTAAATATTACAAACTACAACTGTAAGCATAGCAAACGGTCGGTAAAGAATGCTCTCGAACAACATATTAATTATAAAAAAAAAAAAAAGGTGAATTTACATTTTCAAAATTTTAAAATTTCATAAAGCACAATAAACAATGCACACTTTGTAACAAAATACAAATTTCAGTGCACAAACAGAAAGAAAAAGAATGTCAGTCAGTTGTCAACACAAAATTATAATATTATACAATCGCATTTTTATCTTATTAAAACTAGAATTCAAACATTGAAATCAACATTCGTTGTTATAAACAATTCCCATGCAACGTTCAATTTCAATTTTATATTATTCAAAAAGAATAAACTTTCAAACATGCTCCATTCTCAGATGTGTTGTGTTAATTTTCCATTGAAAACATTTTTTCATTTTTAAACACAACAATGCCATTGGATAATTATTGGAATATTAATAATAATAATAATTTTTTCTAAAGCAAATTCTACACTCATAACAACAAAAACAAACAAACACTTTTTTCTTTCTTAAATGATAATAACAACCCATTTGGAAAAATTAAAAATATTTTTATTCCACAACTACCCTACCCTACCCTACTCTCTCTCTGTCTGTCTGTCTGTCTCTTTCTTTTCATCATGTGGCAATTAACCAAAATGACCAACATTGATTTTGCTGTATGCTCAATTGATGTTCTGCGCTTGAAGTGATACAAGTAAAATTGACAGAAAGCTACATTTACGATGATATATGTACGTTCATTTCAACATGCACAATAATCGTCGTGATGAAAATATAACTAACTCACTGAGACTTTTGCATTTTTGATAAAAAAAAAAACAGTCGCACAATTCTCTTTTAGTTTATTTACAACAGAAAAAACAAACTAATTAAATAACTAAATAATAAATTAATGTAGCACATTCCACATGAAAAAAAAAGTGACCTGAAATTGAACTATCAAATTTTGATGTTGTTCCATTGACAAATTTTCAACGAAAAATTCCACTTTTAAAATCCACCTTTCACCTCTTTTTTACATTAATGCATAGATTGAAAGTTATTTCAAAAAAGAAAACTTTAAAATTATTTTTAAATATTATAATTAATAAATCAAAAAAAAAAAATACATACACACACACACAGACACATATTTTTTTTTTATAATTTTATTAAAAGAAAATCATTTTCACTCACTTTCTTCGCTGTCGTCGTCGTCGTCGTCGTCGTCGTAGTCATCAACAGAATCTATTTTTGCAATTAATTGCAGCTTATCAGCAGGTACATAACCTTCACGACATATTGGCTCTGCAGTGTGCTGCTGCTGCTGCTGTTCAGCGTTCACTACTCGCACCATACGAAATTCACCCTCATCCGACACAATTGCCGACACAAGCTGCACATGTTCACCTTTGCATACTGTAATTTGTCCATGAGCAGCGCCTTCAGGTGACGGTATGTGATCATCGGTGACAACAAATACAATGGCATTTTCTTCAGCCGACTGAAATTACAATTTCAGCAATAAAAATTCCAATAAAAGCACAAACACACACACACACACATACCGGTAAATGTTGTTTCGATTCAACAACATCAGTGCACTTCTGCGACACCATTTCATCACCAATTGCAGGGGCTGAATTCTCACCGCTGATTTCAGTATTTGTACTGGCAGTATCACTTTGACTGCAAAAATTATTATTCTTACTGTTATACCAATTTCAAAATTTATAACAAAAAAAATAAAAAATATTCTCTCACTTGGACACTCGTCTATCGTCAATTTCACATTTCTGATGATAATTCATTTGCTGACCTCTAACCTTTGTCAAAGATAAATAGGGTAGTTCTGAAAAAAAAAAAAANTTGTAATGCTATATTTTTGTCAAAAAGTTTGTTGTTGTTATTGCTGCCAAATTTAAAATGTTCCTTTATAACACACGTGATATAAAAAGTATGATTTTCTTTTTTGTACAACTAAAGCAATCGACACTGCTGCTTTTTTTACTTTTGCACTCGGCAGGTGTAATTTTTTAATGATTGAGATGAAAATTTTTTTTTTTTGAAAATTTAACTTACTATTATTTACGTATAGCTTTAATAATAAGTTGATGATACATGTATTTATATTTATGTTTCCATTTCAGGCTTCTAGTTTGGAATCAAAGTTGACATGGGTACGTCGTCTTCGTGATCTGATCAGCGAGCGTATATTACATTTTGGTATGTAATTTTTTTTTCTTTTTTTTTTTTTTTTAAAATCAATATTTCCTTCTCGATTTGAAATTTCATTAATATTTTTGTTTTGTTTTTTTTTTTTTTTCAGAACTACCCTATTTATCTTTGACAAAGGTTAGAGGTCAGCAAATGAATTATCATCAGAAATGTGAAATTGACGATAGACGAGTGTCCAAGTGAGAGAATATTTTTTATTTTTTTTGTTATAAATTTTGAAATTGGTATAACAGTAAGAATAATAATTTTTGCAGTCAAAGTGATACTGCCAGTACAAATACTGAAATCAGCGGTGAGAATTCAGCCCCTGCAATTGGTGATGAAATGGTGTCGCAGAAGTGCACTGATGTTGTTGAATCGAAACAACATTTACCGGTATGTGTGTGTGTGTGTGTTTGTGCTTTTATTGGAATTTTTATTGCTGAAATTGTAATTTCAGTCGGCTGAAGAAAATGCCATTGTATTTGTTGTCACCGATGATCACATACCGTCACCTGAAGGCGCTGCTCATGGACAAATTACAGTATGCAAAGATAAAAATAGTTTTCAAAAAAATTTAAAAAAAAAAAGAAAAAAAGAGAGAGAGAGAGAAGAAAGTCATCAAAAAGCTGAATTAAATTCTAATTTGAACACATATCAACCAGTGCTGATAATTAATTCGAAAAATATGAATGGAAAAGTGAATTTCACTTACTACAACAACAACAACATCAGCTTATCTTTTTTATTCATTTTCATCATTATTATAATTCATAAAAATTATAAAATTTATTTTCACTGTAATGGAAAAAAAAAATTTTTTTTTTCTTATTTACTTTAAAAAAGAAAAAAAAAACATTTTTACCTTTAAAATTGTTTTTGTATCGTTATTTGGAACTTTTCCAGTCCAAATTGCAAATTTGCATTCATCACCTTCAATATGTTCGGTTACGTTCATCTCAGAGGTCTACAACAAGTGGAAAAGATAATTTTGTCGCTTTTGTATTCGGGGCATTAATATTATGATTAAAAATAATTTAAAAAAAATTATATATATATATATATATATATATATATATATATATATATATATATATATATATATAGATTTTTCACATACCAAAACGCGCATCTTGTACACGTATTTAAATTTTCCCGTTTGATCAGAAACTTTCTTGCTAAAAATTAGACAAATTTCGAACAGAAAAACTTGACGTTCTCGACCTTTCTTTATCAATTGTCTCGGATCCCAGACAATCAACTGCTCTTGAAGCAAAACATCGCCCAAGCTGTCAACATCCTGCAAAAATCACGAATATTATTTCAATTTTTCTCTTCTCTCCTTCTTTCTTTGCCGCTGCATAATAAAATGAAATGACAAACAAAAACTACATACTGAACAACCTTCGAGCATACTCAAATGCAGAATGTCATTTGCTTTTTTCGGCACGTTAAGCATCACTTCAAGACCATCCTGCATAAAATGAGATCAAAGTAGTAGATAAAGCATAAAGTAAAATAAAATAAATGGAAAATAGCAAAATATATATATATATATATTAAATACCCGAATTTCGCCTTTCTCCTCTTCACAGCAGCCGAGTAAATCTTTCAACAACAACTGATATTTGGTGATTCGTTGGACAGGCTTGATTAAATAAGCAGCCAATGGTAGTGACAAACCCCGCAATTTTTGTACTTCCTAAAATATGATACTTCATTGCTCAATATGTTACAGAAGACAAAGATAAAAATAGTTTTCAAAAAAATTTACATCAAAAAATAAACTGGCATCCGATTGAGTGACTAGATTGTTGGAATTGGGCTTCAGTCGGCAATATGAAACGTACATTTGAAATTTTTCAGCCTGACAAAGTGAAAAAAAAGCAAATATAACATAATAAAATAGTGTTGTTGTTATTAAAACAGTTGCAAAAAAATAAAATAAAACGTACCCATGTTACAAAACAATGGCCAACATCTTCGGGCAAACTTTCATACTTTTCCAACTCTTGCAAAAATATTCTGAAATAAATCATTTTTTTTAACAAAAACAAATACCTCATCATATAATATTTATTGCACAGAGAAACAAATAATTTGCCCTGTATAATGTTTTTTTTTTCTTTTTTAAGTTTCTTACTTTGAATGAAAATCGTGAATCTGTTTCAGATTCAAAAAAATCACATCCTGCTTGCCAGCAATTGATGCAGGAACGTTTGGTTCAGTGATCATGCTTTCCATGTAAGATCGAATGCACACATCCAAATCGTTAACGTAAACACGTTCCGTTTGAAGCAATTCGGCCATGATGAAACTTATTTTAAAAAAAAAAAAAATTACAATAAATAATTTCCAATGTTAAATGTTACAAAAACAAAATAAATACTCTTTTCGTTTGGCAGATTTTCGCTTGTTTTCCAGCGCATCTTTCTGATCCAAAAGTTTTTCATCCAAAGAAGAATCACTTTGTCGATCTAAAGCCAACTCACGAGTAGGTTTCTGCAAAAAAAAAAAAAAATAAAAATAATAAAAATAAAAACCACATTTCTTTTTTTCATTTATCCACCAATATCCATTGAAATAATAATGAAAATATTAATTTCACAAAAAATAAAAAAAAAATAGGGGTCATTTTCTCATCATACTTCGGGTCTTCCTAGTGCAGCTTCAAGCCGACGACGATACAAGTCAATCTTCTGTGAAAAATCATTGTACTGCTGTTTCACCGTATTCATCCACTGACTTATATCGTTGTAATGTATGTGTTGTGGATCTTTTTTCAGCATACTATCGCCAACGTCCAAAAAAAGACGTACTGATGCCAGCTGTTCCTAACAATAGTGAATTCCATTAAATCAGTGTGAACAAATCGCCTACTTTTTCAATCAACAATTATTCATTATCATATTCTTCCACTAATTTATTGTCGTTCTTATTGTTTATTCTTTTGTCTAATTTTCAACTACTACATATAAAAATTAAAAAGCAAACGAAAACACTGCTTTGCTCTATCTTAATTTGCATAAGTTCAACTTTAGCTGATCAAAACTATACAAATTATTGAAAGAAAAGAAAAACAATTAAAACAAAAAACGCGTGCTTGTTAACAAATATATCGTAATATTTCATAATTCTTTGAAAAAAATATTTCATCCATATGTGATCAACATTTCAACAAAATCATAATAATAATATATAAATAATAAAAATACATTCTAGAGTGGATGTCGAAATTTGGAATAAAATTAAAAAAAAAAAAAACTCAAATAATAAGCAAAGCGATGAAAGAATTTGAAAATGAAATTCTATTGAAATTTACTTTAGCTTTGGCAACGAAATTGTCATGCTCTTTGAGCAATTCTTCAGCAACTGGTCGGCTCAGAGAGTTTGTCGCATGCGCCATCAAATAAGTTTCACCTCCATCGTGAATCCAATTCAAAAACTAAAAATAATAAATAAATAAATAACTGAATAAAAATAGTTTAAGAATAAAGATGAATAACAACAACAACAACAGAGAAAGATAGATAAATACAAAAAAAAAAATACTTACTTTCAAACCGCTAGCTTCGAGCAAAACGTATTCTTGACATTGATCAAGTCGACGCTTCTTTTTCGTCCACAATGATAAAATGTGATTTTCCCGAGTGCGAAGATTTTCCAAAGCTTGCAATACCCGACCTTCGACTTGTTTAGACGAAATCACAACCGACTGTTGTTGCGGTTGATGCATACTGCGACGTACATATTTCAAAAACAGATCACTATTTTTCCTCGCATAAGAACAACCCTGAACAACAGTGTAAAATACATATGAAACAATAAATAAATAACCATAAATACAAACCCTCAAAAAACGCTCTTTGTTGTCCTTGTGTTTGGCAATTTGTTGTGACATGTAAGAAGGTTTGTCTTGTAGACGAGACGATGATTTCGTATCCTGAGACGACGCTTGCTTAGTATACCAAGAGCACCAGTCCCTTTCGGTTTGATAGTCTTCTTCGAGACTGTCCAACACGGGCAACACTTGATCCAACGTTTTGTAATAAGTCACCGCCGACGTGAGCAATTTGTGCCTTTCTTCGGTAAGAGCAATCAACGGGCGCCAACGTACAATCACCTCTTCAAGTATATTGCGCACCATGTTCTCTTCGCAATGATCTTTCGACAGCATCGCTTCAGCTTTCTGTTGCAAAGCTAACAAACTTTCGTTGGTTTTCTTGAAAATAAAAAAAAAAAAAAAAAGATAAAATAGTTCATATTCAATGATTTCAATTATAATAAATATGAGCAAGCAATATAAAAATAGGCAAATATGCAATGCAATACCTCAATTGCTAGTTGAAATTGTCTGTGCTCGCTTTGCAATTGTTCAGCCTCGTTCAACGTGCACGGCACAGCAGAAGTGGCCGACAGCATCTGCTCTTCGTTATTAATACAAGTGGCAACCTGTGGAAGTTGATCATTGAATCAGTATAACAACAACAACAACAACAACAACAACAAATAAGCTTTGCTTTACCTGATTAGCCAAAGACTGCAGCTGACCCAAGCTGACAATCTGTTCCAACTTGGACTGCACATCTTCGGCCAACGACAGCACGTCACGTTCTTGTTGGCGAATCTTGTCCGTCAGACGGATTATACAATCGAGCACCAAACCGCCGCTCGATACCAACAAATAGATACCCGAATTTTCGATCAACTAATTTATGCAAATTGAAACAAAATTAAATGCAATGCAATAATTTTTTTTTCTTTTCATTTCTCTCATTCTTCTTTTCTTTTTTTAAAAAAAGAAAAAACAACAACAATTCTCTACCTGAATAACATCTTGAGCACTTTGCATTATATCAGCAATGGCAGCTTGCACTTGGCCAGTGTTTTCTTGATGCAAAGGTAAAATTTTCTCCACCCGATCAACCGTTACATTGTTGCTCATTGCTCGCATATCTTCAGACCAACCGTCCAACTGAGATATTACCTGCAAATGGAAACATATATAAAATCAGTTCAATTATAAATCTCCCTAACAATACAGTGTATGTATATTCAGTATGCATGTATTCAAATAATAAAAACAAGCAAACAATCATACCGATATAGAATCTTGCTCAAAAACTCGAAACTGCAATCCAATGTCCAACTGAAAACGTTGCACTTTCCAACGTTCTTCGAAATGACTCTGCTTGGTGTCAATATCCTTGACCATTCCTTCGACAAATGAAATACTTTCCACATTGTCTGAACCTTCCAAAACGGATTGTTGCCTGAAATAAAAAAACCAAATAAAAATACACATAATAAAACTGTCGCACTGACCGTTGCTGTTGGTGTTGTTGTTGTTCTTGTCATACCTGAGCAGACTGATCAACTGCATGCCTTCATTGCGAGCGGTCAACGTTGCCTGCCTTGTCGCCTCCGTACGCGCTAACCACTGGTCCAAATGTTGTTCACATTCTTGCACCGTATTGCCGACAACATTCACATTAGCATCCAAGCGTTCCAATTCTTTAAACCAAGATGTTATCTAAATAAAAATAAAAAAATCAAATTTTTTTAATATTTCAAAAATATTCTCGTTTCCTCTGAAAATAAACAAACAAAAAAACGTGCTGGTGAAATTTGTGAACAATTTTAACATTCACTCGCAACAGTTATGTTGTCACTGTTCACAACAGTTATCAAATACTGCTGAAAATACAATACAATACAATACAATACAACATATATTATATATAAAACTGATTCACAAGTTGAGATGAATAAACAATTATGCATTTCGACAGGCGATAATATTTCAAATTTACCTCGTTGTAATGTGTGTGAAAGAGGACGGCATAGTTGAGCAGATTTCGACGTGCTTGAACACGTTTTGCAAAAACCGATATCCTGCTGTGCAATTGTTGGGCAGTGGCGCAAATTTGATCCGGGTGCAGTTCACCGCCGGTTGCCAAATCTTGAGCCGCGACAAGCAACTTGTCCGCGTTGGTGTACGTATTCTTGGCCACATCCTCAAACTGCTGCTGACTGCGTTGCAAAGCACGGGCACGTTGCAGAGTACGACCGACGCCGTGATTTCTCCTCAAAAATGATTCTCCATGATCGTCCAACCAATCTATCACCTGAATAGCATCGGGGCGGATGTAAAATAAAAGAAGAAGAAAAAGAAAAAGAAAAAAAAAAAACAAATATATTCTTCATCATCATCATTCTACCCGCTTGACATCTTGTTGGAAAAAAAGCAAAGCCAATTTGTGGTGAAGTTTAATTCGCTTCTGTTGCCAGGCATCTTCAAGCTGACGCTGCCAGCCCAACAATTTGTGAATGATTTCCACAATTGGAGCCAGATTTTGACTATCCTCTGACAAGCCGCTTGCTGTGGTCGATTTCGAATCTGTTGTCGATTCGGCGTCCGTCAACGTCAACGCTGGTGGTGTTTTCAACGACTGAATCAACGCTTTCCCATCTCGAGTTGCCTGAAAACAAATCAACAAATATTCAAACAAACAAACAAACAAACAAACAAAAACAAATTGTATCATCATAGAAAACAACACAACAAACACAATAAAACATTGACAAAAATTAACAACAAACAAAAGCCTACGTCATCCCCGTCCTCCTGTTCAATTCGGCAGTCGTAGATACGTTTTAACCGATCAAATTGATACAACAATCTCTGGCTGTCCGAATGAATCTACAAAAGGCGTTGAAACGCCACAAGGAAAAAATAAAGGAAAAAAAAATTTTTTTTTTTTACATATTTCTTCATTTAAAAGAATTAAATAAGAAATTGTAAAAAGCGAACAGAACAAAACAGAACAAAACAGAAATTATCATCATAATAGAGAATGGTAAATTTGAATAAATGTGTTACCTCGCCATAAACTTGTGAAACGGTTTCAAATAATTGCTGATGCTCTTGTATAGCCGCCTCAAGTGCAGCAACTGTCGAAGGCAGTTCTGTAGTCGACATGCAACTCCGATGCCATTCTTTCACATTTGTCAAATACTAAAAAAAAATAAACAAATAAATAAACTATATTTATTTCATTAAGCATGATTATGGTTGTTTTCTATCTTATCTACCTGATTGGATTTCAAATGAAATTGCAACGATAAACGCAAAACGCCAGCGCGAACGTCCAAAGCATTGATAAACATCTTCCAATCTCGTTCCAAACGATTGGCCACGGCTCGAATGATCGGCGACGCGTAGTGACCATTGTCCAGCAATCTCTGAGCACACGTCATGATATGATTGATGTTCACGTACGTATTCTACAATGAAGTGGAAATTTTTCCAAAAATGATAACTCTTCTTTTTTTTTGTTTTACCACAGCAGCTTTAGTGAATTGTTCGTGTTCCCGCTGAACAGCAGAAGCACTTTCATGCGAATCACCAACATCCGAATAATTCGTCCAAAATAGATCAGCATGTTGACGAATCCAAACGAACATCTAAAAATGATTCATTAACAAAAATTCATAACAACAACAACTTCACATTAACCACATACAAACATACTGCCCTTACCATGGAAAGCCATTTTTCTTGAAGCATGCAAATTATTATTATTATTATTACAATTAAAAGTAACAAAATTCTCAATAACGGATACTTTGACGATAAATTTGTCCACCAATCATCATTCCACAACTACATCTTGCTACTACAATCGGCTTTTGCCGTAAAATTTAGGTGAAAATTGAAATTTTTTCCACATGAAACTTTCATTTAAATTGTATATATTTCATTCTATTCTTTCTTTTTCTTCTTCAAAGTAAATCAGAAAGTAAACATATATAAATAAATAAATCGTAATATTTTATCTAATTGATTTTTTTTTCTCTTAATCTTCACAATTCTGTTGTCGTTTTGTAAATTTCAAAATTGTAAAAGAAAAAAATATTCCAATCTCACAACTCACACAAGAATATATACATACAGTCAGTTAGTTGTAAATAGAGATGAAATAAATTTTGCTCTGCAACTTTCTTTAGAAATTGATTCATTGTAAATATTATTTTGTGGGAAAATTAAACTTTTCTTCTTTTAAATATAAAACAAAATATTTTTTAAAAAAATAACGCAAATTCCACAAATATTGTAAAACCCAATAAGTAACAAACTTCAACAAAAGAAAAAACAGAGTCAAAAAGTAAAAAAGCAAAAACAAAAAAAAAACAGCACCTTTTCAGCGTCTTGTTCAAAAAGCTTCAGTTGAAAGCATTGATCTAAGCGAATTTTGTGCGCTTGCCATTGTGCATATAAATTTTGCCTAGTGATACGCAGATTGTTCAACAAAGAGGCAATATGCGGTACGGCGCAAGTAAAATCCGGATTGCACTGAGAATTTCGACCGCCGGAAGCGTAATCCGAATCAGACGTACAACTTGAAGCTTCTTCATTTCCACCAGCCAACCGATGTGCTAACTGAAAACGTGCAAACAAACAAATGCATATTTTATTTTAATTATAATTTGAAAATTAAACAAAAATAAAAAATAAAAAAAAATTCACTCTTTGGCCTTCTTGTTCAAGTTCTTCAATTGGAGCTTTACCAATTCGCTTTTTCAATTTAGCATGCTCATCTAATGCACTTTTAGCATGATCCACATCCGTAGGCAAATTATTCTGTTCCAATTCTTTTTGAATATTATTGAAAATGCGTAAAACATCCATCGAACGCCATATAAAACTTTCTAACGTCTAAATGAATTTATTTTTTTAAAAAAATATATATAATTAATGAATAACAACAATAAATTGATAATATATAATTTGAAAATTCCACCTTTACAACTGACAAAAGCTGACAAACTGACATTTACAAACAGTAAATATCTTAATTAATAAATGACACATTCGAGCACAAGATTCCAATCAAAAAAAAAAACTAGATCAAGAAGAATTCACTGAAAAGAAAATTATAAAGAAACATTAAATACATGAGAAACAAAAATCATTGCTTCTCTAAATTCGTAAACTTCAATAAATTAATATAAATAAACATTGTGAAAAAGATGCAACAAATTCGCACTTACTATTCTAAGATTTAACCATTCTTCGTGATTGTAAGGATACGTTCCATCAAATTCTGCTGTCAATTGATTCCGATCAATATATTTGACAAGATTCTCAACAGAGACCGTATGCACCTGTAAAATAGCAAAAGCAAAAATAATTTTTCAAATAAAACAAACAATGCTAGTTTTCTTTTTATTAGTGCTAACCTCAAATTTGTATTTATTGCTCGCCACCGTTGCTTTGTGTTTTTCCCAAAATCTGTCCGGTTTCACCAGATATACAGATTGTACTTGTTTAGAAAATATATCCTGCAAAGAAAAAAGAAAGAAACGAAATAAAACGAATAAAATTTTGAAATAATTCCAATTTTCTATCACAGGAAAAAAAAAAATAAAAATTAAACATTATTTTAAATTTCAAAAATTCAAATGAACAATAATTTTATCTTTGTTCAAATATTGCAATTTTGAATTGAATTATATGTTTTGTTTGAGCAAATTCAATTTCATCCATTCATTCGCTCCAAGCAAACAAGTCAACAAAAGCTGGCGGCACATCATCCAACTCTAGCTTGATTGAAGTTTTGGAATTTTTGCTGCACGCACACACATTTCGCAGCTTCTCTGGCAACTGTTGACTCTAGCAGAAACAGCTTTCAAGCTTAAACGCATGGCTTGAAAATGATCATCAGTGTACAACTTTTCAATTTTCTCATCATCAACCACCATAATATGATAAATGGGAAAAAAAAAACCTCATTTCCAACATTTCAAAATAGATGTGTGTTAATTGTAACTTTTTCTTTCAGAATTATGAAAGTTCAAAATAAAAATTATTATTAAAAATTTACATAATAAAATTGAAATTTCATCCAACAACTGTTGTCGAGCTTGTTGTTCATAAAAACACTAGATTTGAAAACAATTTTCACGCTTCAACTTCACAAAGCGCAGCGAAGAATTTCACACATACTTAAAGCCATGAGCAGCAGCAAATGAAATATAAACAAGCACGTTGTGTTTCCTTGAAATGAAATAATATATGTAACATGATGTGAAATGGTATTTTTTTTTCCACTTATATTTACCAAGCATAGAAGCATCCAGCAAAAACAACAAAAAAAAAAGTATGCAATATTGAACAAATTTCTCACGAGAAAAAAAAAACAAACTTTTTGAAATCAAAAACTACCAACTTCCTTATAACAAATGTTGCATTAAAATTTAAAAAGAAAAAAAGAAACAAAAGTCCCCCCCCCCCCCCCTAACAACCAAACTCTGCAGGAAAGAAATGTCAAAATCGCACGTTCGACCTATTATTTCTAGTTTCATCAACCCTCCTGGTATTTATTAAAAAAAAAAAAAAATTGAATTACAAGTTATAAAATTCCATCTTGAAAAAATTCACAAAACAAACAAACAAGGAAAAATTGCCATCTTCTGTTCTTGTTCTACAAATCTCTGCTGCATATATTGATTCGTCGTCCCCTCAGTAACAAGAAATGTCTTTGTGAATACATTTGTGAAAAATTAAAAAACAAAAAAGAAAAGCATTTGTCGACTAGCAGCTGGCTAGCCTGGAGACTCTTCACACTCAACAGATGACCAAATATTTTTCAGGTCAAATCAACGGACAATTTTCAACCAAGCGCAGAACTGCTTGAAATGTTCAAGAAATAACCCGCAGGGAAAGAAATTATAAAAATAAGCAAATGCAAAATTTCAAATATATATATACATATATATATATAATAAATTTGAATGAATATGATCAAAAACAAAAATATCCTTCTACCTGTAGACATTTGAAAATTGGTTTCACGCTGGTCCACGACATCTTGTTGCGCATATCAATCAACACAACAAAACCAATATCTTTACTTTCATCACTGAAAAAATTACAAACAAATGCAACAATTTCAAAAGAAATATATCGACAAACAAACTGATAACCTTGGAATAGCAAAAAGATACAGCAGAACCATTCGCAGATCTTCGGCGCTGATTTTATCGGCGTTTTCACGGGCTGGAAAGGAAATGATCGGCCGGCCACATCGATCCCGGCCACCAGTTAGTAACGCCACTTTCTCATTCAAGATGTGCTTCACGTCCGATGCTTTCAGCAGACCGCTGGCAACTGAAGAACACCGATTAAAATTACATCAAAAAAAAAAAAAAAGAAATTTTACATACAACAATCCCTTACATCAATGTTACAATAATAGTGTTGTACAAAAACTGTTATATAGTCATCGAAGGGCAAAAAATAAACTTAAAATAAACATTTCGTTTCAAAAAATTAATCTGCTTGTAAGATCAATTCAAAAAATCCTCAAACAAAATTATTTAATTGTTGAATTCATTCAAATATTTATTTTATTTATTCATTTATTTATTTATTCAAATAAAAATAGAATTTATGTAAACAAGAAAAAAAAATTTTATTTTAAAAAAAGACTTTAATATTAAAAATAATAATAATTACTCACAATCAGTTTGAGTGTATGACTGAACGTTTGCCATGACAATTTATCCCGATGCTCATTTCAATAGCTACTGTTAACGGCTATGGCACTTCGAATCATCATCCAGTGTCGCTTACGCACGCTTCAACAGCATCAGTAGCAATTGCGAAGCTTTTTCAATTTAGCGGCGTCAACGCAGAAACTTGCAATACACTTGGCGCGTGGACAAAAGTTATTATTCTCTTCTTCAAAGACCAACTTCACTTTACCAAGTAAAATTTATTGTTTTGAAAATAAAATTATTCAAACAAATTCAATATCAAACATTGAAGCAAACAATGATATAGCAATAATTGAAAAATTAATTTTCACCAAACTCAAATGCACGTTCACCCACCGCCTTTCTTTTCTTGCCAATCGACAAGCAATACAGTAATCAAGACGCTTTCTTCGAAATTTGATGTGCAAGACTGAATAGCAGTAACTGATTCATAGGTTACATAAAATTTAAAAAAAAACTTTTACCTGTTAATAAATTTTATTTGAAACTTGTTTATTTTTGATAATTTTTTTATATTTGAAATTCGTAATGAATTTTAACCTTTTTTCTTTGATTGCAGAATTTGAAAAAAAATTCAATTGACATGATAAATGAATAAAGTTCTTTTAAAATTTGAAAATAATACATTGTACAATTTTATTATGTTTATTCAATTGAATTTTATTGAAAAAAAATCCATCTATTCACTGTCGAGCATATTTCAAATTTAATCTGTAATTTGTAAAATCAATTTTACACTCAGTCAAACATCGATTAGTGTAGATGTGTTTTTCAAACAAAATTTTCAAACTATTATAATTATCCTAAGCAAAACATTTCTCATGGATCGTCAATAAATATGCAAAAATTTACATCCATTTAATACGTGCATTGTACATGTGTGTGCTTGTACTGAAGTGAAAATTTTGTCCACCATTTAATAATTAATAATGCATATTTTTTCCGATATTGTTTCGGTGTTTGAAACATAAAACGAACTTGATTACATCACTTTTACAGGATGCTTAACCTATTGCTATGGTTTGTCTAGTGTAAGCTTTAATCGCGTTCAATTTTCTTTCATCGTCGTTACTGGTAGTAGCGTGTGTACTTTTCTTGTGTTTAAATAATGCATTGTGTCGTGCCTGCGGGGCTCAGCGTGTTCACCAATTCAAGACTTGTTTTATTTTTATTACATTATATTATTTTATTTTATTTTATTCTTTTTGTTTCTTTTTTTTTTTTGGTGAATTTTTTCGTGTAGAAATAATAGCTTGTGTGTGACAAGATTTTGATCAAGAAACGTTTGAAGTGTACAAGTTGTACTTTGTCATCGCAGACGACGCTTGTCAAAAGCTAATGGGCAAATTTTCCGTTTACATGTTGTTTAATTTATTTGATCAGACAGCCGTACGTTTGCCAAGACAAGCAGCTCCACAAAAACAGCATGTCCGACGATGGCAGTTCTGTTCCAAACGTCACACAAGGAGACTTCCAGTCTGCATTGCCGGCAACATCGAATAGTGCTGCTGTGGAAAATGACGAAAAGGTTGAAGAGACCAGATCATTTTACCACGATGCTGACGGTTTCCACTTCCAACCACACAGCAGGCAGTTGACCGTTGATTACAGAGTAACGAAGACTGTGTTGGGCGTTGGCGTGAACGGAAAAGTGGTCGAATGCTTCGATCGCAAGACTGGGCAAAAGTATGCCCTGAAAGTCAGTTGTCAATTTATTTCATGTTTCTATTTTATTTTATTTTTTTATCATCAATAGATATTGCGTGATTCACCGAAAGCTAGACGTGAAGTGGAGTTGCATTGTATGGTCAGTGGCCATGAGAACATTGTCAAAGTCTACGATGTTTACGAAAACACATACAGCAGTTTGAAATGTTTGCTTATGGTCATGGAATGGTAATACTTATTTATGCATTTTTTTTTCTTAAAACCAAAGAAAAAAACAGGAAACAAAAAGTTCCTCTGCTTGGATACTAAATTTCACTTTCAGTGTTGAACAAAATTTTTCACTAACTGACTGAATTCTATGTACATTGATCATTTCCATCGTATTGCTTTTGAAATTGTTGGCGAAAAATTGTTTGCATTTCAAAATATACAAGCACGGTTCCGCTGCGTGGTTTTCAACTTTTCGTAGCTATTGTAATTTGTTAAATCATTTGCACTTGTTAAAATTTGTAAATTATAAGCAAACGAATGAAAACGGTTTTACATTAAGTTGCCCTTAGGTAAGACAGCTTTATTTCTTTTCACTGATCATACGTAAGAAATAGGAATTGAACTTTTTCTGTTTCTTCAAAAGTTAAACGCACACTGAATGGTTCGTGTAAACTTATAGATTTGTATGTGTTTCAAAATCAGCACTTATCTTAAATTACTTTAATTCTTAAAAATGTTTTTCGTAAATACCCTTATCTCTGTTCAATTATTTCACGATTGATATTTTATTGTCTATTTTACGTTTAAGTCATATACTTCCCCATGTATCATACTGTATTTTGACTAAGATAATCAGGTATTTTTAATATGCATTGTAAAATTCAGTTCCAGTAATTTGACAAGTATTCAGTGGATCGTAATCGTATTTCAAGTAGCAAATAATTTAAAATATTGGTTTATTGATAATTTAACCATAAACAGTTGAATAAGCACATTTATTATTTATTGAATAACAACATTAAGACATTTTTCTTTACCTCACTTTGCTACTGATTTTATTTTTCACTTTAGCATGGAAGGAGGAGAGTTGTTTACAAAAATACAAAGTCGTGAAATGAAAGCTTTTACTGAAAGAGGTTCCCACAGTTCTTGTTTAATTAAAGAAAAATCTTTCTCCAATAGTGTTTCGTTTTAGAAGCAGCATCAATAATGTCTGAAATTTCATCGGCCGTATGCTTCTTGCACAATTTGAATGTTGCCCATCGTGATATCAAGGTAACTATATATGTATATATATATATATATATATGTATGTATATATGCACATTTTATAGAAATAAAAAAATTTTATTTATTTATTCAGATGAAGAAAAGCAAATTCAAGTGTTTTTTTTATTGAAAGCAGTTTATTAAATTTTTATTATTTAATTGTTTTTTTAAATAGAAATCGGAACTCTTTTTTTAGCATTTTTAAAAACAGGCAAATGCAGATAAACGTTTTATTATACAGTTGTGAAGCAGCATTTTTTAAAGTTATTTTAAATAAGTATCAAATGTTATTATTTTTGTAACATTATAAATAATTGTTCTTCCGAGCGTTTAGTTGCTTGCTATAAAGAATGATTCCTATCTTATTTGAAGGAAATTTTTAAATTAAAATTTTTTCTTATTGTTTGCATTGCATTGCAGCCAGAAAATTTATTATATTCGAAGCGAAGTGAAGATGCTGTTTTGAAGTTGACGGATTTTGGTTTTGCTAAAAAAACCGAACCAAGTTCACAAAAGACTCTGGAAACTCCATGTTACACTCCATATTATGTTGCTCCAGAAATTCTGGCTTCAGAAAAATATGACAAATCTTGCGACATGTGGTCTTTTGGTGTGGTGATGTACATACTGTAAGTGAATTGGTATAAATTGCATTTGCTTATTATTTATTTATTTTACAGACTCTGCGGATTTCCCCCCTTTTATTCTATGAGGGGTTTGGCCATATCTCCAGGAATGAAATATCGCATTCGTTCTGGCCAATATGTTTTTCCATCTCCTGAATGGGATGGAGTGTCCGAATGCGGTTAGTTTATATTACATTTCTTGATAAAGCAATTTTATTTATACAATTGTGCTAAACTTTTATTTAAAAAAAATAACTTGTAATATTTTATCATGTATATAATGTTTTGTTTTAGCTAAGGATCTTATAAGAGGTTTGTTCAAGACGGATCCTGCGGCTCGTTTGACCATAGAGCAAGTGATGGCTCATCCTTGGATTACAGTATGTTTATTATATAAATAAATCTTTTTTGTTTTTTTTATTGAGCGGTTTTCTTCATTGCAAAGGGATGCAATCAAGTTCCGGAGACGCCATTATCAACACTGTCCGTTTTGGCTAAAGAAAAAGATCAATGGCGTGATGTTCAGGTTTGCCAATTTTTATTACTTTTATAAACTAAAATGGTATATATATCAATTCATTTGATTTTTATTGGTAATAGTTTTATTTGTTTATTTATTCATTTAATTATTTATAATTTTTAGGTAGAAATGTCCAGCGCTTTGGCAACAATGCGCGTTGATAGTGATCAGATGAAAATCAAAAATTTGTCTGAATCAAAGAACAAGTTACTTGAAAAGCGAAAGCAGCGAAGTAAAAAATGATGTAATTAATTATTTTACTTTACAAAACAACTAAACACGAGCACTGAATTTAAATTTATATTTTATATTTCAGCAATGCAAAGTGCAAAATTTGCCTTAGCCAACCTCGTTGTTTCGTTGCATCATATTCATTTATCTATTTATCCATTCATTATTCATTTATTCATTTATTGTAGAAAATTTACTACAGAAAATTCCAATACAGGCAATATGTTTATTCCTTTTTTTATTTCTTTTTTCAAATACGTTTGCGTTACAGTTTTAAATGCAAATTAAAATACGTTGCAAATTTGTGTGATTTGTTTATTATTAATTAGTTATACATTTTTTGCACGTATGTAAAACATGAAAAAGTATGTAAATTTTGAAATTGGATGTATTTGTTAGTTTGGTTTCTCTAAATTGTGGTTCTCAACCGGGGGGCACGCACTCCTTAGGGGGACGTAGAAGAACTTTTTGGGGACGTGATCAATTGAAGAAAATTACTTTTAAATAACGCAAATTTGTAAATTTATAAAGCGTAAAACTAATTTTACACTGTGCGAAAGGAAAATACGAAAAAATGTAACAGAAAACACTACATTAAAATTGTTTTGAAGACATATCCACATTCTGAGACGCGAGGCTGAAGCAGTAACGTTGATACAAGAGACATATAGGGGGTGGGGCGATACACAGGCATAGTTTGACATACGCGGATAAAGCTTTAAAATTTAAGATCTGTGGAAGCATTATTTTTATTATTTGAATGATACATTATGGTTCTTAATGAAGTGGCTCCTAATGACTTTAGCTGCACTTGCTAGCTATTTATATTTGTCTGGATCCTATTTTCTTATTTTTCTAACACAACTTAAGGCTTATTATATTCTCATTCATCACTTGACAATCATTTAACTAAATGCCAAAAACTTTGCCGAAACAAATGAACAGTAATTACTTAAGCGAACAAAATTATTCAACGACTTTTTAGGAGAGCCGGGGGGAGGGCAGCAGCCGCCCAAGTTCCCCATCCCTATATCAACGCCACTGGGCTGAAGATTACTATTTCCCCTGGCAACTTAATGTTTGTCAAAGCTGCTAAATTCCATTAAGGAATGAATAATCAAAAAACATCAACGGTGAATCGCAACGGCAAAAGCGGTTAGCATGGTCACAATCAACTTCGACCAGGAATATAGAATTTTATATGTGTATTTTACATTTTTTTTGTTTTTCAAAAATGGATGTCCTTATGATGAAATGAAGGATAAAATCAAAGCGCAATTAGAATACCTTCAAAATGAGTTTGCTCGCTATTTTCCAGATTTGATTTCAGAAGACGTAATCTGGCAATTAGCAAGAAATCCATTTTTAGTTAATGTTGAACTGCTACCAGAGGAACTTGAAGAGGAAGTTACGGAGCTGCAATATAATAATCTGGCTAAGGATAGCTTCCAGAGCATGTCGTTGGAGAATTTTTCGATAAAATATCAAACAGAGGAGTATTCTAAGGCAAGTAATCAACGCTTGCGATTGTTAATACCGTTCTCTTCGATGTAGCTATGAGAAAAGGGATTTTCTGCGCTTTTAACACTGAAAACAAATCAGCGCAATAGAATTAACGTTGAAAGCGACCTGCTTTGTGCTCTCTCGTCCACTTCGCCAAGAATAGGAAATCTTGTGAAAAGTAAGCAGTTGCAAAGCTCCAAATTAAACTGATGTTCCACGTATTTATGAGTATTATGATGAAAAAATTTTTCCTGATGACGACAGACAAGAAGTGAAAACTGCTTCAACGTATGTCAACTAGGTAGTGGTAATGTTATTTTTACAAAAGGGGGAGGTCGATTGAAAAGGTTGAGAACCACTGCTATAAATTGATCATTTTATTATATGCGTAGTGTTGCAGTGACAGGGATGACAAACATTTATGATGATTGATTTTTCATTTTGTGAGCATTGAATAATACAATGTTTAGCAGTCATCTCTTGAAAACCTTATTTTATTGCATTAATTGTTGCTGTAAAGTACAAGTATTTATATGCTTCAGTTATATTTATGTTGTAGGTTCCAGTATTTTGAAATTGCTTTCTGTTGGTAATTTTACTCAGTTAGTTGAATTTAATTTTTAACACAAATTATTAGAGCACAGTATAATTTCATTCATTTACGTAAAGCAGTTTCCAGTTTTATCGAGCAATAAATATTGTTTTCACGTTTTATTAAAGCTGCTTTGAAAGAATAGATTGAGATTGTTTTGATAATTTTCACCAAAACCTACACATGCAACAATGCATTTAACATCACGGCACTGATATCATCAGCATTGAAAATACTGACTTCGGAAATATATTTTATAATCAGCTTACGATACGAAACTTAGTAATAAAATTTAAAATTGATCAAATCACCCTTGTTTGGGATATTTTTTCTACTTTATATAAATTAAAATAATTAAAAATTTGAGTAATAGACAATACGCCAGTAATTGGTACAAAAGTTGAAGAAAGTAAGAATGTAGAAAATTATTGATTTTCAATTTTAACATAATATTGGTGAATTCCGCAACTGTACTATTAAACTGAGCAATAATGTTCATAAATTATGGTGTATTTCAGCAATAAAGTGATGCCTCTTTACAGAAGTAAACAAAAATTTGCAATACCGTTAGCCATGTGTATCATGTGATATTTTTGTCATTCATTTAGCAAGTCAAATATCAACTCTTAGATCAATGTAATGATCTTGATCTAGATTTTGTCTACTATATGATTGCAGCCTACTTCCACTGCTGTTAATATCTGCTGAATTTTCATTTCGTGCAAATTAATCTTCAGCAACAGGATAATTTATTTTTTGAAGCATGCAAAAATTCGTTTATTTGAATGTTGAAAATTTTTACACTTTTGAAATGAATTTTTCTAATAAAAACGACAAAACTGTACAAAACTTCGTACAATCACATTGTCTGGTTAATTGCAACTGTCAATTTCTGAAGTTTTTGTGGAAAAATTATTTTGTGTCATCTTGTAATTGTAAATAAATAAACAGTTACGGTGTCTTTTTGCACAGTTCAAGGTAAAGTTCAGTTTATTTTTTTAAATTTTATTTTTCAAATGAAAAGTTTAATTCGAAACATAATACAATAGTAATTGAAAAAAAAACAGTTCAATTCATCATTATTGAATTTATTCTGTTTTATTAATTTTATAATGATTAATGCAGTAAAATATTCCAATTCTTATGTTAATCATCTTATTATACTGATTTTAATTACCAGTTGAAAGATGCTGCTCATTATTACTAGAACGATTCGTCAGTAATGGCAAATAAGTTACACTGTGCAATGTAACATGTCACCTATAAAATTACAATAAACTGTGCTTTGAAATGACTTTCACATTTGCATAACATTAAAATGAGCAAATTCTTATAATGAAAAAGAAGACATTTTATTAAATAATGAAACAGATGCATGTCCATTTGATACTGCCAGACTTATATTGTAATACACACATGCATATATATATTTTTTTTATTTGTTTATTTATATTTATAGACTTTCAGTATTATATGCTTTTCTTGTAATTTTAAGTTTTTAAATAATTTTTATTATCCAAAGTTTTACGAATAATTGTACAACATTGTATAATAAGGTTTTAAATAACAGAAATGTATGATCACTTATAAATTGTTAAAATATTAACGAAATTAGGAAACATTTTTTTAATATTTGTTGATAAATATTTTTTGCATTACCATGAAAATACTGCTATGTGAGCAATTTTAATTTTGATTTTTCCAATTCATTCGTTTTGCTAATATAATGATTGACCAGCAGTGTTGATCAAAGTGTTTTACAATGATTGCAATATTTATAGATAATGAAAAAAAAATATCTAAGTAAATATAGTAATAGTAATGATTGGTATATTTGAAAATATGAATACAACAAATAAGTTAGTTAATGATGTGTTGAAATGGTGATTTTAGAAATGGAAAAATGATGACTGGCATTTTAAGTTAATAGATGTCAATTACTGGTTCATTGTAAATTATCCAGTACAGGTCAATGAAAGTGAACAGACGCAAATTTGATGATGAAAAGGTCAAAGAACTTGCTAGATGGTTAGTTTGTGACAATCATTTTCAAAATCAGTAGACCATCGTTGTCTTTTTACAGCGGCCATGCGGTGCATACTGTTTTCTGCAGTCATTACTGCCAGTTATTTTATGACAATTTTGCAAAGTAAAAAAAAATTAATATTTATTTATTTATTTATTTATGCATATTTTTTTCATCAAATGTAAATATTATCTTGCTTTATTGTTCAGGTGCAACAGTGCAAGAATGCAATCCACTCACGGCTTCAATGATACTGCAATGCGTGTCGCCGTTGTTGCAGCTTACAAATGGTCACACAAGTTTGAAAATGTCTCCTTTCTACGGCCAATATAGCGAGGATGCTTGCTTAGCTTATGCGGAATATAAACTTTGCATTTCGGATGACATGCGAGATCGATGTTATGATATGATTGCCATAATGGAATCAATATTCGACTACATTTGTCAGCCTGATGTTCGAGCTAATATTAGCATCTCTGCCAACTGTCTCAGCAAGTAAGAAGTTTTTTTTTTTTACTTTAGAAAAAAACAGAACCAGAAATAGATATTCTTTTGCTGTGACTGATTTATTAAAATCAAAAATTGGAAATTAAAACAGATATCGCAATTGAATCAGTAGTATTGTTGAAGCGTTGCAAATTTTTAATACTTTTAGCCTTGCCTCTGGAAAAAAGAACAAGGTTTTCCATTTTCACATGTAAATACAGTTAAAAACGACAGTATGGTTTTCAATAATCACTGGCCCAATTCAAATCAATATTTCAAATCTATGTATTCACATCATATACATTAATCAATTAATTTTACATAAAAAGGCATGTCGTTCTATTAAATATTATCTTTATTTATTACTGTTTTATGACATTAGAAACTTTTCATCAATTTTATCACTCATGGCACTTTTTAATTGTAATATTATTTAATTTTCAATTTTCATTATTATTCTATTCATCTACCAATTACAATAAACATATATTTGTAAGGTTGTTAAAATATTTATAAAAGATGAAAATTGAAATTACATAATGCATGTAAATAATAATTGCTGTTTTTCAATATTCATGTTATTAAAAAGAACTTTTTGTAAAATTCTTTCTATATATGTATTTATGAAATTTTTATATTTTAAATAATTTGACAAAGATGAAATTTATTATTATTATTAAATTTATTTTAGAATTGATCAAGATCCATATGTAAGAAAATGTCAGCAGAGCTTTGTTGATAGTTTAAAGCATATTGCTAGTTCTAATTTGGAAAGTCTGCAAGAGCACAATGATTTGCAATGTGCGGCTGTGCAGCAATTTACTTTTTGCTCAAAATCAAAATATTTGAATGCTTGTAAACAGCATGCATGGATGATTAAAATCGAGTTGATCAAAAGAGCTGCAGGCTTGGATTCGGACAACTGTGAAATTGAAAATGACGTACAATTAATGGCTAAACGCAAGATGGGTAAAGGGTTTTTTTTTCACTTGCAATTTTAATATTTCAACTAAGTTATTGCCATCATGTAGTAATTTTCAGTATAAAAATTGAAAATGCAAAGTAATATTTGAAAACAAATAATTGATTTTCTAATTGCTATGTTTAAAAAAAAATAGAATGTATCTTTAATAAATAAGCTCGAGCAGTATTATGCACGTTAAATATTTCATAAACATTTTTGTAAAAATGTTGCTATTTTATTGAAAGTATCACGTGAAATGGAAAATTATACATTTTTATGATGCATTAATGAATGAATGAATGAATGTACTGTGAAATTTAAATTTTAAAATGAATTGCTAATTCAAGTGTTTATTTATTAGAATCTCCTCAACCAAGATGCGACAACAACGATCATTGCACATGTCCTGAAGGATATCTCTTCAATGCTCCTCATCAGTGCATGGGTAATTACTTTTATTTATTACTTGATGATTTAAACTTTTTTTATGATTTACAATTTTGCATAGAATTTTTCAAAAAAGCATACTTCAATTACAATAAATGAATAAACTTTACAAACTGATTAACAAAAAAAAAATATTATTTTGCATAAAATGTTTTTTCTTTTCTTTTGTTTGAACAAATGTAAATAGATATTAATTGAACTTGAATGTCATGTTTTGAAACGCGTTTACAACGCACAATTGTACAGTATATATATAGTAAAATATTTATTTTTAAAAAATGAAATGAATTATAAAATACTAATAAATTGTAAATTTATTATTTATTAACATTTTCAATTGAACAGTTGAAAAATAATTTTATTAGCATTCAAAATTTATAATTGAAAAAATTAATGAAATAGTAAATTTGATGAGCAGAAACATTTGGTATCGACATTTCTGTGTTTCTTGAGTTGAATCGGTTTCTGATAAATTGGCCGTTTGAAAGTTAGTCACCGGATGTAGTAGCATATGGCTGAGATTCGGTCGAACGATTTGAAAAGAAAATTTTTCACTCCGGCTTTCGCTTGATATTCTTGGCTCATTTTCATTCTTGGCAAAGTGCCAAGAGACTGCAAGCACCTGCTTATTTGCAATCTGCTCATTCGCAGCAGTAAATTAGTGACATTTTCGTATACTACAATTGCAACATGCGTTTCTTGTTGCACCCGGGGGGAGTTGTTGCTAATTGTTGCAATTTTGCTACAGGTCAACAGCAGTTGCTTTCATGTGAAGCTGGACAATTTGTAATAGCTTATTCAGCTAATGCATGTGGCAATAGATTGTATTTGCGTATATTGTTTTTTTTCTTTTTGGTTAAAGGTTAAAAGAAAAGGCTTCATTGATTTATCTATAGATAATTATTTTTGATACAAGGTGTTCCATTTGCAAGTGACGTTGGTTGGGAAGAATTTTTTTTTCAAATTGATAACAAAATTTGATAGTGGGGTGTGGTGGTCTGATTATCTTTTGTTTCTTCCCCTTCTCCGGTCAAATTGTATTGTTTGTTCCATTTTTAAAAAGAACTTTTTGAAATCAACAAACAACAGGAACACTTTTTGTTTTACAAAAATGCAGCCTGTAATCATGTACTGAAAGAACTGCACGTGGAAAAATGTTTTTTTTTTTTTTATTTCACTGACATCAGCAGAATTGAAATATATATATATTTTTTCAAACAATGATGAACAAAATTATAAAAATTAATATTTGTAAACGATCGAAAAAAGTAAATTGAATGAATAATTCAAATTTGCATTTTCTTTTCTTTTGTTCAGACATTGATGAGTGCGCATTGAGTGTAACTTTGTGCAGTCAAAAGTGTGAAAATACAGTCGGATCATATAAATGCCATTGTGATTCACGTTATTTTGAACCATCCGACGACGGTCATTCGTGTATAATCAAAGATAAAAGTAATTATTATATATATATTTTTTTCTTTTTATTTCTCTCTCTCTCCTCTTTGATTTGTTGATGACTTTGTAATTTGATTTACAGATGCATGGATCTTTTTTGCACACGGGCAAAGTTTATGGAATATTTCATTGGATGGTAAAAATTTTCAACTTCTACGCGGAGGAATACAAAAAGCGGCTATGCTTGATGTTGATGTGCAGGTGAGTGAAAGAAAAAGAGAATTGTAGCGCAGCAGGGTGCTGATTTTCCGCACAAATTACGCTTACTTTAATCAATGGACGTAGGGCAGGGAAAAGAAAGACAACTGTAGTGACCTGCTGACCAGGGGAATAATCACAAGAATAATTAATAATAAGAAGAATCATCCAAACTGTTACTGCGTACCTTTGATCGGTTTTCACAGGCGGTTGGCTTAAATGCCAACCGACCGACTAACCGACCAACCGACCGATCGGCCAGCTTTCGGCTAGGGTCAACAAACAACTCGAGAACAGCTATTTAGCTGGCAACAAAAGCCTGCTTAACGGGGTATAAATAGTAATGCTATATAGGTCAAGATCGGATGGATCACTGATTAATTTCCAAATCTCCAGTCTTGCAGTTTTATAGTTTAAGCCGATTTGCCAACGGTCGGTAGTCAATGGTCGCATAGCAATTGAAAGAAAAGCAAATGGCTATAAATAAAAAAAAAAGAAAAAAGAAAAAGAATAAAATAATAATTAAGAAACAAAAATCCTTTTTTTAAAAAAAAAATAATTCATTTTTTAAATGTTTGAGAATATGAAATTTGATCAATTAAAATTAAATTAAAACAAAACAAATTTCATAGAACGAAATGCTTTACTACGTGGACGTGGGAGCGGATAAGTTGGAGAGGATAAAATTTCACGGCGCTTTCCCGCAAACTATACAAGATGGAGGTTTGGCCGGTACTGAAGGAATCGGTGTCGATTGGATTGGCAAGTAAGAGAAAAAGCAAATTGTTCATGAATTAATTAATTAATTAATTAATTAATTGAAATTAGAAAGCTTTACATGGCTAAAACATCGGATCTACTTGTTCAAGAGTTGGACGGTCGTTACAGGATGATTCTTTATCAGAATGTATTCAAATTACCCAGAGCACTTGTTGTGCATCCTATTGAAGGGTACGTCGTAATCGTAGTGGTTTTAATGTATAAAATATGATTTTCATTTTTTGTTGAAGATATGTTTACAATTCGGACTGGGGTGTTCACGCTTTCATAAGCAAAGCGGCCATGGATGGCAGCAATTTCAAAAGAATAGTGACAACAGGATTAGCTTGGCCGAACGGTTTGGCGATCGATTACTACGCGGATCGTATTTATTGGGCCGACGCATTTCTCGATACAATAGAGTAAGTGTTGTGTTTGTTTGAAATTATTTTTAAAAAAAGAAAAAACAATATTTTTTTTATTTTTGTTTATTCAAAAAAAATATTCGTTGTCGTGTGATTTTTCATTTTTTTCTATTCTCTCTTGCAACACGTTGAAAAAATGGAAATATGCTTGATCAAGCTTGATGAATTTCCAATTTCAAACCCAACAAGTTCCATTAGTCAGAGATAGAGAGAGAGAGAGAGAGAAAAAAAGAGGTACAGATGCAAGCTTAAAAAATGATGATCAATCAATCAATCACTTTTTCTTTTTTTTCCCCCCATTTCTTCTTTCGTTTACTCTGAAAAAATGATGAATGTGTGCCGTGGATTCATTCATTTATTCAATTCAATTCAATTCATCAGCAAAAGCAAATGAAACGAAAAACAAAAAAAAACAAGGAAAGAGGGAGAGAAGGAAGAAAAAAATTTTTTCCTTTTCTCTTTTTTTTTTCATTATTATTGCAATAATGTGTGAAAATATTTGCATATGCAAATTATTTCTTATTTTTTCTCTATACCTTTTCTCATCCATTTGTTGATCAAGTTGAGAATAGATTTGTTTATATAGTGAAATTTTTTCACGACAAAAATTCTCCCATCAGCATCAATCAATCCATCAAAACGATAACCAATCACAAATGCAATCAAGTCAATCAATGCAATTTTGTCTCTTTTGTTTATTCCACTTTCTTTCAGTGAAAAGTGCTGCGCGTGTTTCTGATTAATCTTTTCCCAAACGCATTCAATCATTCATTCATTCATTCATTCATTCATTCATTGATTTTTTTCTCTTTCTCTTTGTTGTTCAGAAAAATCAAAAATTTATTATTTCCTTTTTCCTCGTCTCTTTGTTTTTGTTTATTTCCCATCAAAACCGGTTTTCTTTTTTCTTTGTTTATGTTTACAATTTTGCTATGGTTAAAATTTGAATAATAGAAAGATGTTTCTACAATGTTCTTCTTTTTTTTATTTAAAAAAAAATAAGAAAAACAAGAAAATTGTTGTTGTTGTTGTTGTTGAAAGATGGATAGATAGATAGATGGATGGTTAGTCAACATCAGCAGCAGCAGCAACAATTTAGCAAAAAGTTGATAAGAAAATGTCAAGCTAGCTAGGGAATAAACGTGATTTTGATCAAGCAAAAATAAAAAAAAAAAAAAAATATATATATATATATATATGCAAACGTCATTTGAACAACAAACGTTCAAACAATGATAACAATTAATACTAATGAACCAGGAAATTGATGATGATCATTTCAATTTTCGTTTTTGTTTAAATTGTATCAAAATGATTTTTACTGTTTCAATTGAATAACAAATATGAGTGAGTGAGTAATGAGGGTGAGAAGGGTGGGGATGGATGATTGACGACTGATTGACTGATTGGGGATTATGATTGAAACATTTTTTTCAGGTCAACAGATTTGGAAGGCAATTTCCGACGCGTCGTGCTCAAGGATACCAATTCCATTCCGCACGTTTTCGGTCTGGCGTTGACCAGTGACCACTTGTACTGGACCGACTGGACATTTCGAGGTATAATGCGTTGCAACAAGTTGACCGGCGAAAATGTGACCCTGGTCGCGCAGACCGCTCTTCTACCGTACGATTTGAAAATTCACCAGACCGCTTCCCAGCCGTCCGGTAAGCAAAGTGGCGCACAGAGCGAGCGAGCTAGCCAAAACAAAAAAAGCCATAATATGCAAAATGAATGAAAAAAAAAATCCTCAATTCCACAGGCCACAATCCATGCCAACCGGCCAACGGTCACTGCGATCAGCTGTGCTTGATTGCACCGTTGACGTCGACCGACGGGACACGTTTCCGCTGCGCATGCGCTGACGGCTTCCAGCTGGCGTCGGACAATCGTACGTGTCAAGCCAACTGCCCTGAGGAGAAAATTGCCTGCCTGGGCGAAAATGCCAAATGCATCAGTCGTATTTACTGGTGCGACGGCACAAGTCACTGCGTCAATATGGAAGACGAACAAGATTGTCGTAAATATGAATGAATTTTTTTTAAATAATAATTATTATTAATATTTTCCTCTTCAACATTTTTTTTCTTGTTCAGCAAAACGCATCTGCAGCATTGGTCAATTCCAATGTCACGACGGCAACGGATGCATCACACCCTACCAACTTTGTGACGGTACAAACGATTGCCAAGATCGATCTGATGAAAAATACTGCGCCAATTGATTGAGTAAACAAACAAATAAATAAATAAACAATCAATTGTTGTTTTATTTTCACAGCAAACTTCATTTTTCATTGAAAAATAACAAATGTAATGTAAGAGAAAAATTAATTAATTAATAAATAAATAATCAACTCACTCAGCCACCTTCACTTTCTCTTACAGAGAACGAACGAACGAACAAACAAAAATAAAACATAAAAAAAAACAAGCAAAAAAATTAAATTTAAAAAACAAAACTAACAAATCGAATAGTGATAAATAATTTCCATGAGCTCTCAAAGACGAAATAGGAGCAGTTTTGGGGGAATTAATATATATTTACATCATAAAATAAATAGATAAATAACTGCAACAGAAACTTTTCGGTAAAATCGACAGGTAAAAATCGGTGGTTGTAAATAATAATAATAATAATACCCTGGACGCACACACGTTAGTAAACAAAACTGTCATCCATCGTTAAAGCAAGCAACGCTATTTTGTACAGAAAAATAACGTTCATTACAATTGTTTGCACACACCGTTGGACGGATATTTTGCAAAAATCAATTCAACAACAACAACAACAACAACAACAACAACAATAATGAATGAATGAATATAATAAAATTATTCAGTAATAACCGCAAGAAATTTTCCGAAAAATATCATCATCATCATCATCATTATTGTTGCTGCTGTTGTTGTTATTATTGTTATCAAATATACAAACACATATTATTGCAGTGCTAATAATGAGCGTGGCGATATACGACCGGCTGCGGAGGTGGTGGCGGTGGCAGAGGTTGAGATTGAGGCGGTGGCTGAGTTGGAACCAACTGACGCACTGGACTGGCGGAGCGGCAGCACGAAGATCGGTAAGAGTAGAATCTGTTCCAACTGTCCAATGTTTTGCTCGACCAAATCCAAAAACCGCTAGTTATGCCGACGACCAGTGTCATCAAATATTTCAACATGAAAGCGACAAATTCTGGCTTGGGCGCATCTTGGCCGAAGGGCACTTTTGGACAAACTTGAGGAAAACCATAAAGCTGCTTAGTGACCGGATTTCGACACTGCGTGTCGTACCAAGTGACCATCCATTGAGTGTAGCTGCTCACTTGGATCAGATCGCAAGCGATCAAGCACAACGCCGGTACGGCGTACAAGACCGAAAAGACACTGATGCGGATGATCAGCTTTTCCAATTTTTCAATTTTGCCGCCGTCATGTTTCATGAAACGACGGATTTTGATCAACGAAATGAAGCCGGCAATCAGAAAAAATGTGCCCAACGTTAAGCAGATGAACAAAGGCAACAAAACGTAAACGCGCAGCGTGTACGGATCCCAATTGCCCACACTGCAAATGCCACTCAAGATGTCACCGTCGATGCTTTGCGTAGCCAAGACGATGATCATCAGCACCGCTGGTGCGCCCCAAGCAGTCAGATGAAAATAGTGACTTTTCGACTCGATCGCTTCGTGGCCCCATTTCAACCCGGCAGCCAAAAACCAAGTCACATTCAACACTATCCACCAAACGCTGCTGGCAATTGTAAAATAATATTCTATTATAGCTAGAATTGTGCAAGCAGAATTGCGAGCACCTTGACGAATGACATAAATCACAAGCGGTGCAATTTCGTCACCACGCTGCTGTTGCGATGACAACTGCCGTTGGTGATGCTGCCAAGCTATTGTGCCATGGTCGAGTAGATCAGCGGCCGGCACATCTTGATAAGTCATCTTGCGACAGGCGATATTCTGTTTCGATATAAATCCAACAATGTAGACAATGCTAATGATAAAATAGCATCCGGATAGGCAAATGATTGGCCTTTCCGGGTAACGAAATCGACGCATGTTGACCAAAAATGTCAGCACAGTGAAAAGGGTACTGGCGGCACACATCACCGACCAAACGCCGATCCATATGCGCACAATTTCGAGCTCCTGTTTCGAAAAAAACATATGCTCGCATGGTAGAACACACTGACGCAGCACGTCTTCGCCAACTCGCACCTGGTATTCGGTCACGTCCTTGGTGCTCAGCTGAAGTCGTTTAGGACATTGGAAGGTTCCGGTAACATTACCGGTTCGTGGTGTAGTAGTATCACTTGACGAGGAAGAAGAAGAAGAAGAAGAAGAAGATAAAGTAGAAGAAGATGAAGGAGGATAAAACGCTTGCGTATATCTGATGCCTGATGGTGGTGGTGAAGAGAGCAGAGGTACGAAATCAACCGGCGGATGCGGTGTAGCACGAGAAGTCTTGTTCTCACCAACGCATAAACCTTCTTCGGGAAATTTGTCACAGTTCAACGTATCCGGCCATTGGAAACCAAATTTATTCATCAACGTTTCACATCCATTCTTCGCAGACTGGCAGAGATGGCGACAGGGTGGAATCGGCTCGTCCAGTACCGTGCACACAGGCGCGTACATTGTGCACAAAAAAAATTTCAAATCTGGACTGCAGCGCACTTTGACGAGCGGAAAAAATTGATGCACTTCCAATCCGGCATCTTCTTGTTTCGGATGGTTGAGCAAGTTGGGAAATATTGTCATGTTATATTCAATATCTTGACAAAGCGGAATTGTAATCGGCTCGCAGCGAGGGTTCAAAGGCGCGCCAGGGCCACCGTGGTTGTGAACTGGATAATGGTCACTGACTACCAGGTCAGAGCTGACTTGCCGCCACGCCGACGCGACCGACCAAACCAAAGAGCAAATGAAAAATATACGCATCGCACTCTATTATTATTATTATTATTATTATTATATCCCACTCGAGCACAACAGTTTCACCTCACTTTTTCACCAACTTCAAGTGAACAACACCTTCAAACAAGCGCGGATACAACTGATTCGCTTCTCGGCAATTCGTCCGGCTTAAAACCAATACAACCAACCGAATTGAACTAGGCGACACCGCGCGGCGACCTAACTAACCACTACAGTATAACACTCACGCAAGTTTCATTTCAATTCGCTGACCTGATAATGAGACGCGTTTTATTTCATTTTATTTGAAAAAATTATTCACATTTATATTATAAATATTTTAATAATAAGCACAAAAGTGTTTTTAATAATAAAAAAAAAACATTCAAATAACGTAAAAGCTGTTCGTTTTGAAAACTTGCTTCTCGAATTGCTGTTAAAAATAATAACGCATTATGAATAATTGTAAATTTAGCAAACGTTTGATGTTAAAATTAAAACAAAAAAAATAAATTTCAAACAGAAGACATGTGCAAGCAAACTTTTTTTCTAAAGTTATCGATTAATCTGTGTTATTTTTGATCTTTTAGTATTTTAATTATTTTTGTTTTACACGCTTATCATTATTTCAATCATTAAATGAATTTTCAACTTGCTTACAGTTGAATAACTAAACATTTGCTTTTACGATTCGTCAATTATAAACAAAAAGTATTACATGTAGCATGTGTGATTTAAAAAATGAAAAAAATTGCAACTGATTTTGAAATAAAAGAAATCATTCATAAAATTTACTTTTAAACTTATTCTGAGCTTGCACCATGCACTGTGTGAGATTCACTATTTCTGTCAATATTTATGGGATCATTGTCGGATAGAAAATATTAAATTTTAAGTCATTAAAATTTCAATTTCCTAATGATATTTATCAAATAAAATTTAACATTTTACTTACAAATAAACTTAAACTTGCTTTAACGTTTACTGTAGTCACACTGTTGCATCTTATAATCATCACTGGTATAGTTAAATTGTGTTATTTATATTGTCCAGAGTATAATAGTTGATATTTATAAATATAATTACAAATAACTTCAATTTATTCAACTCCTTTGCAATATTAAAAAATAATCTTGAAAAAACTACAGTAAGTGATATGAGCAAAATTTAAATTTAAAATGAGTTAAAATTGTTCATTAATGGAAAGTAATTGTATAATTATTAATTTGATTTATAAAAATTGAATAAATTGTACTTCTTTTGTAAAGAATTGTCATGTATACAGTTCTAGCATACGGTAATGAATTCAGTCGCATTTGTTAAGATTTCACATTACGGGAAAGAGGAAAAAGTTTCTTGAGGCCTTTTACTTAAAGGTTGTTAATTTTTATGGAAATATGAATTTTAAATTGTGAAATATTTTTTTAAAAAAAAACGTTATTTGAGTTAATTCTCAGGTTTGATGTGTCGTCTCGATTGATCTGTTTTTTTTTTCTAAACGGGATGAATATTTTTTTATTGAATGTTAAATTTTTACGCTTTTTAACTATCAATATCTTGAAAGTTTATATAACTACACATGTATTGTGTAATTAATTTTTATACTAAAGGCAAAATGGAAAAACATTTTTATTTTATAAAAATTCAAGAATAGTCGTTTTTGCTGACTTTGTTGACTGTTTAATAGTAATAAAATTTTTTTCGTAAACATTTTAAACTGTTTAAATATATTTTGTTAGCATTGCAACTGAGATAATTTTGCTCTTTGAAACTGCTATTGTTTTAGGCGTATTGTCTGAAGAAGTTTTTATCAAAGCATTTTAAAGTTTGCTAGGCTATTGCAGTGGCATCGCAGAATGTTGTTATTGTATGAAACTGCAGGTGGCTATGCCATTTTCCGAGTAAGTTTATGGTTAACTTTTATTATCAACTGTGAAGTTTAAAGCTTGAATATCAAATGAATTGGCAAAGGATAGAATTGAGAAATGTTTCAAGCGTAGACAGTAGAACTGCTTGTTCTTAAGATTATAAATGCATTGAAAACTGATATTGTTTGCTTAGTTGTCGAATTCAAGATGTCAGTTGGTCATTTGAATTATGTTTTTCGCATCCATCTTTTTTAATTTAAAGTATTTTCAATTGTTTTAAAATTTTCAGTGATTTTATCATATTGGTCCCAATTCCAACATACAGATTGAAAGCAATGACAAGGCTTTGTTAAATTTTCCTGTCATATTTAAATACTTATTTGCGATAAATTTAATTTGGTTTTAAATTTTGTAAATTGATTGCTTTTTTTCCGTTAGCGTGCTAAACTGCAAATGACACTTGGGATGCTTCAGTCGAACTTAGTAATTTATCATTTTCTGTCGTTGTTTGTTTGACTTGATTATCAAGACTTGACTGCGTCACTTTTAATCTTTTGCAGTTTTGATTATTCAGTCGAGTAAAATTGATTTTTCAAAGCATATTATTTTAAAGATTAATTTATTTGCATCTTATGGCAGAAAATTTATCTAGGCATATTTGTTTATTTTGAATTTAAAATGATATAATTCTTATCAATTCTCTTTGAAATAATAATTTACAAGTGAATTTAAAAAATAAAGTTGACTTTTGAATTATGAAAGCAGTGAATGATTTTTGTTTTTATTTTCAAATTTGTGGAACATTTTATGAAAATAATTTTCAATTTTATTATTTTTTTTTCCATAATAGATATCGGAGAAATTCAACTTGACGAAAGTTGACGATCTTTGGTCAGAGTTTGAATCGCCCGACAAAGCTCGACAATTGTACGTGATTTTTATTATTAAATTTTCATTTGATTAATTTCTTTTCTTTTTCTTTTTTTTTTTGCATATTTTAGCGTTCAGCTTGTGAATTTCAAAAAATTCTCAGATATTAATGAATCTTTGCAATGTATGTGTTTTTTGATTTTAATTAAAAAAAAATTTTTTTTTTTGTTTCACAAAATGAAATATTTTAGCAACGATGGATATTGTGGAAAATAAATGTTCAAAAACGTTGAAAAAAGTGATAAAAAAGTTTGTACTTCCTGAGATGCAGGAAAAGCTTGCTGTTGCTGACGCTAAGCTTGGCAGTTTAATTCAGGTGCGAATTATTTTTTTCAGAAAAATATACTGAAAATATTTATATAATTTTTTAGGAAAAATTTCCTGGAATAAGTTGCTTGTCAAATTCGAAAATTATCGAATTATTTCGTGGTGTTCGATCCAATCTGAACGCATTGCTTGTCGACATTCCACGCAGGGAACTTGAAAATATGGCAGTGGCTTTGGCTCACAAGTTTATTTAATTTTGTTTTTGTTTTTGTGTTTTTTTGATTTTGCTAAATTTTTGTTTTTAATCAGTATGTCGCGTCACAAATTGAAATTTACAGCCGAGAAAATTGACATGATGATTGTTCAAGCTATCGGTAATTATTTTATTATTTTCAATTTTTTCCATTATTATTATATTTATATACTGCAGGTCTGCATGACGATCTTGACAGAGAGTTGAACAACTATGCTATGCGATGCCGTGAATGGTATGGTTGGCATTTTCCAGAATTGGGAAAATGCATCACCGATCATTTACTCTATGCACAGACAGTTGAACGAATTGGTATGTAAATATTAATATAACTAAACCTTGTTGTTGACGAAACGGAAAAAATATTCCGTAATTATATTATTATTATTATTATTATTATTATTATTATTATTATTATTATTATTATTATTATTATTATTATATTCATTCAACCAAATTTATGCAATTGAAGTTGTATTTTTTTTTCTTGTTCAGGGTTTCGTGAATGCGCACCGATGACAAATCTTTCTGACTTGTTAAGTGAAGATTTGCAGAAGAAGGTAAAAGATATGTCACTGCATAGTTTGGGCACGGAAATTTCGACTACTGATTTGAAGAGTATAAAGCTTCTCTGCGGACAGGTGGAATATTTTCTTATTATTTATCCATAGTTTGGACAGTTTGATTAATTATTAATTTCAGATAATTGAAATTAGCAAATATCGTACCGAATTGGGCAATTATTTGAAAGCTCGCATGTTTTCTTTGGCACCAAATCTCGCCTCTTTGACTGGAGAGATTATTGGAGCTAGATTAATTGCTCGAGCAGGTAAATAATAACAACAGTGCGGTTTATTAATTTTTTTTTTCAGAAAAATATTTTTTTATATTTCAAATTATTATTATTATTATTGTTATTTTTTTTTTGTTTTTCCCTTGTTTTAGGATCGTTGCTCAGTTTGTCCAAAATGTCTGCATCGACAGTTCAAATCATTGGTGCAGAGAAGGCGCTGTTCCGGGCGATCAAAACTAAACGCGACACTCCAAAATATGGCTTGATTTATCACGCGCAAATTATTTCATCTGTTCCGCAAAAATTGAAAGGAAAAGTAAGTTTTTTTTTCTTGTTTTTTTTTTTTTTGCTTATACAATGAAGTGAAAATTTTTGGTAAAAAAAATGGATCCTTCACAGTTTTCATAGCATATGTATGTATGTATGTATGTATACTTTGCTTAGGTTGCCCGAATGTTGGCAAACAAAGCCACTTTGGCTGTTCGCTATGATGCTTTATCAGAGCACACTGATGATGATGATTTGAACATTTTGGGTTTGGAACAACGAGCCAAACTGGAGAAACGTATTAAAGCACTAGAGACAGGAGTTGTAGGAATTGTTTTTATTTTTATTTTCAATATTCAAAATGCTCGAATGTGATTAATTATACAAAAATTAAATAATAGGCTCATCAAGCGAGTAAAGGGAAAAGAGTTGCCTTTAAAGCAGCTGCGTATACTATACAAGGGTAAGTGGTGATGATGATGATGGAAAGGGAGGATTATAATAATTGTGAGCGAATGGAGAGTTTGAATTTGGTAAAATTTTGATTTTAGCAGAGGCGAAGTTTATGATACTAGTGCAGATTTTACATTGCCACGTAAAAGGAAAAATGAAAACGACGATACTTCAGACTTTATCGATAAAAAGAAATCAAGGTTAGCTTCAACTGTAAAGGGTAATTTGAAATTTCTTTTTTTTTTTTTTTCAAATTTGTTTCTATTCATGAAAAAAGAAAATGTATATTTATTTCTAGATGAAGTAGAACAAACTGAAAAATTGACTACTGTTGAAGAGCATCAACTTGCCGGTGATTATTTCAGTGTTATTATTTTATTGCATTGATGAAATTCTGTTTACTGTAAAAAGAGCTGTTGTCAACATTTCCAATTGATCATTTTAGAGGAATCTGAACGTCATAAAGTTGGCAAGAAAGTGAAAAAAGAGAAGCATTCGAAAGATGGTTTGAAAATATTGTTGTTGTTTTTTTTCAGAATTTTATTAATTTGACATATCAAAAGAAAGTGTTTTCTTTTATTTATGAATATTCAAATTATTCTGTTGATTCTGTAGACGCTGCTTTGATGAAGCAATCTGCAGTTGAAAGTGTCGTGGAATTGGAAGTGGTTGAGAGTAGTGTAATTGTTGAAGGTGTGTGAAATGTGTGCATTTTGATTGGATTGAATTAGATGAGTTGTATTTTTTCATTCAGAGGATAACGACAAGAAGAAGAAAAAGAAAAAGAAACGCAGCTCTGGTAGCGCAGACAACACCACATTGGCTGTAGAGACACTTCATGAAATCAAAACTGAACCACAGTTGGAGATTGCTCAAGATGTCAAAGGTAAGAAATGATTAGTAATTATGCAAAGTGGATATGAATAATATGTATTATAGTGAGTCTGTAATTGAAATTATTATTGTGAAAGAAATTATTCTTCAGATTAAAAGAGAAAACTTAGATTTGAAGAAAAATTTAAAATTACTAAAACAGATCCAAGTGAATTGGAAAAATTATATGAGAATATGGTTTTCGTTTTATTAAAAATTAAACTCTACATTGGAAAAATGATAATTTCTGATTGAAAATGATTTTCAGCACAAAAGAAAAAGAGGAAACATAAAGGTGGTGAAGAGATTGAGTCAAGTGAGAAAAAAATTACAGTTAAAGAAGACGACGACAAGGACGAGGAAAAAGATGATGATTTAAAAAATGTATCTCAAGAATTAGCAGGTAGATTTGAAAATTGTAATGTTGAATGAATGAATTGTGAAATTTGAAAGATGTGGAAAATTGTAGTGAAAAGTAAAAAGAAGAAGAAAATGAAGAAACAGCAGATAGAGGAGCATGAAGAAAAAGAAGAACAGCATTTGTATGGAGAAGAGGAAGAAGAAGAAGAAGAAGAAGAAGAAGAATCTGAATTGAATTTGTCTACACAATCGAGTAGGTGGTATAATTGTAATTTTTAGAATATGAAATTTTTTGACTACATCATAAAAAGAAAAAAGCATGAAAACTTGTAATTGAGAGGGGACGACAATTGGGCATATTCCGTTGATTGTCACTTTATTTATCCAATATGATGATAATAATTATTATTATTATGTTAAATTTTAGCTTTCTTGTGAAATATTAATTAATTTATTTTTGAAGCTGAAAAGAAAAAGAAGAAAAAAAAGAAAAAGAAGAATGACAGTGTAGTAGAAGTAGGTTGGCCATTGTTTCTTTTATTTTAATGCTGTGCATCAGTGTTTTCGTTTTCATTATTAAAGAATTATAATTCTTTTTTTTTTTAATTGCCTGAAATGTGTCAAACAATGAATATATGTGTGTGTACGTATAAATTTAAATTTAAATTTAAATTTGTTGTTGTTGTTTTTAAGGAATGAGATCGATGTGAAATGAAAGAATTCGGTATGAATTTTGTTTGTCTGTGTGTGTGTATTAAAAATATATTTTTGATTGAAATATTTTTTAGATACAAAGAAGTAGCAGTAAAAAATACACGAAACAGATCTGTATCTATCTATCTATCTGTCTGTTTTGTTTGCATTTATTTTGAAATAAAAATTTATTCCGGAGTTCAGTGTATTATTTACTGTTTGTTCAATATTGAAAAGCATGAGTAAAGTTGTTGTTAAAAAAAAAAAAATTATTAGCTAGAAAAGCTAAAAATTGTATTGGATGCATTGTTTTAATTTTTTAAATTTTGCTGAATTGTTATTAATATAAAAGAAAAAAAAATAAAAAAGAATTTGTAAGTTATTATGATTGGGTATGATTTGAAAGCAAAATTAAAATTTACACATATATATATATATGTATGTTGTATGTGATGATATGATGAAAATTGTTTTAATGTGAATTTATTAATTAAAATGAGTAAATTTTGTCAAAAATAAAGAAGAAAATTAATATAGATGAATTAGTTAATGAGAAAATTACAATAAAATTGTTATGAAGAAAGCAATGTGAAAAATTGTACAGTTTTGTATTATTAGTAATTTGTATGCAATTTCCGGAAGTGAACAAACAATTCAATTGTTATAGTAATAGTAGTAGTAGTAGTAGTAGTAGTAGTAGTAGTAGTAATTGAACCATTTTTGGAGATGAAACGGAGTAGATAGGAGGGGTATGTATGGTTTCTCATGGTGAAAATTGCAAATTTGATTGATGATGCTCTTTTTGATATGTTGTTCGTTGTCAAGTGGAAAGCAATTTCTCTTATCTTGTAGAAGGAAATTTCTCAAGCAATCGAGCTTCTCAAATAAAAATAAATATTAACGACGACAATGAGCACTGCATAAATCAGCTTTTATTTCAGATTTTCAATTATTTACTTTATAGTTCAGGGTTGTTGTTGTTGTTGTTGTTGTTGTTGTTGTTGCTGCTGCTCCTGCTGCTGCTGCTGCTCTTGCTGCTCTTGCTGCTCTTGCTGCCCCTGCTACTGTCTCTGCTACTGCTCCTGCTATTGCCAGTGTCGTTGCTGTTGGCCAGATTTCTTTTATGCTCGGCTATGAACAAAACCGACCGCCACCATGTCAGCGGCCATTTTGGAAAATCAGGTTTTCAATAGTAGGTAGGTACTAGCCCTAGCATGCGATACTATTTCACGAGCATTCATTCCATTGCATCTTCCCCTAATAGGGATGTTAAAGTTGAAAGGCACAATTGTGGTGGGCAATTTTGATTAACCTGTACTCTGTAATTTTTACCATTTTATTGCCTAGATGTCTCTGTTGAACGGATGCTTTCGGTTGCTAATTGGAAAAAGGTAAATTCAATTTCCTCTTTCTATTTCTTTTTCTTTTTCTCTCATTTCTCCATTTGTCTGCTGTCTTTGTCTTTTTCTTTCATCTCTTGTCTGGCTAGCTTTCTTGCTCTCTCTCTCTCTCTTTCTCTTTCTCTCTTTGCTTGCGTTCCATTTGGTGATTAATGTTAAAAATTTAAAACACAATTCACGACATGTCAATTCACCGGCATTCACTGGACAACTACTACACCCTGTGACTATTTTTATTTGCTAGCAATTTATTGTGTTTTGTTGTTGTTGTTGTTGTTGTTGTTGTTTCTTTTATTTTTTGCTTCTGATCAAGCATATTCAAATGCACCACAATGTTCATGATTAAAGATTCAAACAGTTGTAATAAGCTTGCCTTTGTTATCGTAGCTATACTCGCCTTTACTTGGTAAGCAAATTTTTAAAATGTTCTTTTTTTTTTATTTTCTACTAAATTACTTACAAATGGATTTTATTTATTTATTTATTTATTGTTTTGCTTGTCATTTTTAAATTTATTTTAAATATGTGGATTAAATTATGGTGGAAATAGTTTGTATCATCTTGTTGAAATTTAATATGCTCAAAAAAAAAACAAAGAAAAGAAATAAAGAACTTATTCTTTTTCTATGATTTCGAGAGAATTGTTTTTTTTTTTAATTTTTCGAATCAGATGTTCAATTGCATCACGGAGCTTGTTATGGAGCTACAAAAAAAAAAACAATACCAACAATACTTTGAATCTATTTTTAATATTTTTCCATTTTTGATTAATATACAATAATATATTTTAAATTTTAAATTATTTTTATCATAAAAGAGTTCAGTTGTTCAAAAAATTTTAAACCAATTCAACAAAATTTAGCAGAAATTTTAAATGACAAATTTTTGATTAATTCAGTTTGTCTTTCATTCATTCAATGTTTAATTTTATTCATTCATTCATTCATTCTTATCAGATATTCTTTGTTTTTAGAATAATTTGAACATATTTATTATTTTTGTAATCAATTTTAAGATTATGTCAATTGTATTCAAATTTGAAATTATTTTAAAAAAAAATACTCTCTTGCTTTATTAGCATTGCATACTTTTTTCTCTATTATTTATTCATAGCAATGCCTTTTTGTTTGATAGATATATTGTATATGAATATAGTGGAATAATATTAATAGCTTAATTAATGTTTGACAGTTATTTTTGAAAGTTTCATTTTCACTATTGCTTATGCACAGGGCTCACATGCTACCAAAGAGTTTGAGAAAACAATATTTCAAAGATGCGTGGCCAAGGAAGGAAGAAGCATGTGCGCCGGAGATATTGTCCATACGACGCAATCGTCAATTGTTCGTCTTGTGCCGTCACAGACCGGTGCTTGCAAAGTCTCTTCTTTCTGGCCTGAAGGAAGCTGTCCGAGAATGTCAATTTCAAATGAAGCACAATCGTTGGAATTGTTCTTTCGGTTACCACTCAATGGATTACACTCTACTTGATGATCCACCAATATTGAATTTCGGTAAGGATGATTGTTTTGATAAATAATAAAATTGTTTTGCATATTCTTTTTTTTTTATTAAATAAAGGATACAAAGAAACGTCATTTTTGGTGGCTTTATCTTCAGCCGGAGCTGCTTGGAGTGTAGCAAGAGCTTGCGCTAATGGGCAGCTGACGTCGTGCACTTGCAACAATCGACAGCATTCTAGCCAACAAGCGTGGAAATGGGGTGGCTGTTCGTACAGCATCAAGTTTGGTCTGGTCAATTCGAGACGCTTGCTTACATCGAAACACAGTATTCACAAGGCAAACTTGTTGAAATTAGTTTACAAGCATAATCTGAAAGCTGGACGAATGGTAAGCAGAGTTGGTTATTTTGTTTTTAAAACTTTCATTTTTTTATATTCAATTTTTGTTTAAGGCATTGAAACGAACATTGAAACGAGATTGCAAATGTCACGGTATATCAGGGAGTTGCCAAATGAAAACATGTTGGAAATCTCCGGCTGAATTCCGTGAAATTGGTACCCATTTGAAGAAAAAATTAAGCAGAGCAATGTTCATATTGCAAAATCATTCGCCAAATGATTCACGCTACATTGCACAGCAGCTAAAAGCAGCCGAGCTTGTCTATTTTGAACAATCGCCAACATATTGCGAACCGTTGAGTCACATCCGTTCAGTGGGTACCAGGGGACGCATTTGCAGTGTGCGCAATCAAACTCACAGCTTTGCTGACTGTGAAATTGTCTGCTGTGGACGTGGATATTTTCATCAAGCGGAACTTGTTGTAGAAAATTGCAATTGCAAATTTCATTGGTGTTGTCAAGTGATGTGTGAAAAATGTCGTCGGACCAATTGGATTTCCAAATGTCGTTAACAACATCTTTTCCATTTCTTATCCATCACTACTAATCACACAAATCATCACACACACACACACACACACACACCTTTTCAAGGAATCCATTTTCAAAAGTGCAACATTTTATCACACAATCATCATCATGGTAGTTTTCGTTTCTTTTTTTTTTCTTTTTTATCAAACTTCTTCAAGCATAATTATTATACTTTATTGACCAACTTTTTATTCCTATATTACAAGGCTTTTTTGATTCTTCAAAAAAAAATTTTTTTCTTTAATAATTTTCAGCTATATTCCTTCATATAGTTCATATAGTTTGCATGATTTTTTGTGGAAAACTTAAAAAATAACTGTTTATGAATAAAAATACTTTTCCCATTTAAATTATTACATGAAATTTAAAATTTTATTTACTTTTTGCTTCAAAAATTTTAAATCTACAATTAAATTTAATTTCATCGTCATATTACATATAAGTATGCATGTATTGTACAGAGGCTTTACATTATTCATAAAATGATATATTTGGTCTTTTTCATCTGTTTGTGTAAAACTTAAATTATTATATCTGAACTGTGTGCGTGTGTTATGTTTAGAAAACTATAATGCTCTGAATATTCATTTTTTCTTTACACTGCAGTTATTTGAAATATAGCATTTCAAAAAATACAAATGCAATGGTAATTCTTATTCTTACTATTATGATCAATCTCACATTTTAATCAATCCAATTTATTTACTTAAACTGTTATACCATTTCATGGGAAAATGTTGAATTGCCTATTTATTTATAAAAATAATTAAAACACATATTGCATATTGAATTAATTATCCAATAAAACACTTTTCTATTATGAAACATCAATTTAATATTATTAGACATTATCATGTTATTAAAAATTTTATTTTAATGACAAAAAATGAAATAAAATAAAAAAGTAAATAATAATAATAATAATAAACAAAAAATGATGTTGTTTGTATGTTTAGTGTGAACAATGCTTTCATGAACAATTTCGTTTCATCAAATTGTTCATGAAATTTTAAAATGAATATTTAAAATGAAATAAAAATTATTTTAAAACTTAATTTAATAATTTTTTAGTTTTATTTTTATATGTCGAATCATAGAAAAAGTATATAAAAGTAGTAAAGAATGCTATTTTCTCTTAGCATTGCGCTTGAATATTGCTTGTTTGTTTCATTGTGCCAATAAAAATGTTGTAATTAATAGAAAATGTAATGACATTTAATTATCATAATCAGTTATTGTCAATTACTTTTATTTCCCTTTTTCTTTATTGAAAATTTTATTTATTTAGTGTTTCAATTAATTTTCATAATTATCAAAAACAAATTTAATTAGCCTCATGCAAATAATTAAAATATGCAAATTCTATTCATCGCATAATTAATTTCACTTAGAACTTAAAAATCAACAGAAATTAAAAGTTGAATATGAATATGAATAACACATATCGGGTGTGGGAATGAAACGAAACAAAAAAAAATTTTTTTAATAATTTCTATTTTTATAAGAAAATGTTTAAGATTTTACTGTATCGAGTTTGTATTTTGAGTTCAGAATTCAAAAACATATTTACAATATTTTAAAATCAACTGTTCTATATTTTCATTATTTATGTAAAAATTTACAATAGTTATAATAAAATGTAAACAACGGAGCCAACAGAATATCACAAATTTGAAACTGAATTTGGATAAAGTAAAAGTGTGCGCCTCTTGTATGAATAAAACTGTTTGATGAGAAAATTTCATTTCATAAACTAATACATTGAATGTCATTCATTCAGGCAGCATTAGATAACTAGATATTTGTTATTTAGCAAGCATTAAACCTGGAAATTCTTCATTAAAAAAATAATTTTCACTTTTCCAAATTGTCACAACTGTATTATCTTTCATTTGCTTTCACATTGCACTCATTAAGTTAGTTAAGAGGGCACTCCAAAAGTCTTAGACATGATTGATTTTCTGGCTGTATCCCAATTAGTTTCCAATTGCAAGTACAGTGGAACTCTGATTATCTGAACACATTTTGGCCGGCTGGCCAAAATGCACTGTTTATGATATCAAATTCAACCAGCATCTTACTAATACTGTAACATTCTGTTGTTTTCTAATTTTCATGTCCGGTATGTCTACTACAAGAAAGAGAAAGCCTTTGAAAGTTTGGAGCAAAAACTAAGAAATAAAAAGCAAAAGCTTTAAGTCATGTAAGGGAAGAGTGACTCTTCTTTGTTGCTCGAATGCTACAAGTAGCGATCGTTTACAACTGTTGTTTGTTAAAAAATCAAAACGTCCACAAGTATGACTGGTGTGCAGAAGTTTCCGGTAGTTTATGATTATCAGCAAAAAGCTTGGATAACAGGAGATATTTTTTCCTGCGATATAATGAGATATTTATTGCTCACGTTAAGGAATACTAGCAGAAGACAAAAAATCAGGAAAGATGCTACTCATAATTGACAATGCCCCTTGTCATCCTAGTTGCGAATTCCTAGACCGTGAAAATGGCTTGTTCAAGGTTGTGTTTTTGCCACCTAATACATCGTCGCTTGTTTAGCCAATGGATCAAACTAATATTCAGTTTGAAAAAACGGTATAAGAAGGAACTCTTGCGAAGAATTGTCCTTTTAGATGCTGATGGAGATGATCTGGTGTCACTACTTAGAAACGTAAATTTGAAAGATTGCTGCTATATAATTGTGCAAGCGTGAGATTCGATTTCAAGATCTACTTTGCGCGTATCATGGAATAAAATTCTTGGTTACAATGTAGAATGTGTAAACTAATCAATAGACTGTGATGATGACTGTACAACTGTAATAGAAATGTTCAAGAAATTTAAGTTATCACGGGACGAAGTTGAACATTGGCTAGCCGATGATGATATATCATTATTTTAAACATTAACTGACAATGCTCGATACTCGAAGCAATGGAAAAAGATGAAAATGAAGACGTCGATGTGTCTGATATGTCTGATAAGCCAGATGAAGATATGAGTCATTCAGAAGCCTATTTCTGCCCAGAAGTCGGCTTAAAGTGGATGGAGCAGCAGAAAGAATTCAGCGCTACTCAGCTGATGCTAATGTGACATATTCGCGATGTCGCTGCACAAAAAAAGCTATCTTCGTCCAAACAAAAACTTATTACTGATTATATAGAATATGATACAAAGTAAACCTGGTGCTTTTTGAATGTACCGCTGAAAAATACAATCGACCGTGTTAATAATAGACACTCACACAATTTAAGCGAGTAAAGGGCAAATAACGTCGCATAATAAGTAGCATGCCTACTATTCCGTGTCTGATTGAGGATAACAGCTATAAGGGATTCAATTATGCACATACATTTTAAAAAATTAAAAATCTTTGATTATCCGAAAATTCGATTATCTGAAGGAACCCCAAAAATCGTGTGTTTGGATAATCAGAGTTCCACTGTAATGCAAATAAGATTCATAACTTGTTTGTTGGTTCATTTTCTATCACAGCAGCACAAACACAGTCGATATATTGGACTTATGAATTGCGGCTATAAACAACAGGTATGAATATCAGTGCCAATATGCTAAACAGCAGTGCATTGTTACTAGTGTTCAGGTATTACTGTAGCATCGCATCTGGCTATAAATTTTGTCCAAGAGGCAATAAAATGACAACATCTAAAGTCAATATGTATATCAGCATATCATTGAATTGAGATCTGTTTTTTTCTATATTTTTCTACTCTGACCTATATTCAAATTTTATGCAAACTCCTGCAAGCAAATTAAATGTTTGTAAACAAAGCATCAGTGTAATCAGTGGCATATTTGTTTCACTTGATTAAAAAAAGAGTATTAAAAAATTTATCAACAGTGACCAATGATGAAAAACGAACTGCATGAAAAAAAAACTGCTAAATGTGGTAATGATTTTTCTAATCAGAAGGAAACATCATAATAATAATTATTATTAAAATCAAATCTATTATTATTATTATTCATAATTCAAATTTAATTTTTTATTTTTTGTTGTCAAAGCAGTGAAAAGTGAAAAGTTATTTTGCATTATTTGATCAAGATGAATAAAAAAAGTAAAAAAGGATATTTATATATTTCATAAATGCAATCAAATATATATATATATATATGTTATGGCGGATATTATCAATTTACAAATGTTAACATTTGGCGTCGACAGTTTGACAAATGTGAATAACGATCAACGTACGCTTTGCAGCAAGTACAGTTTTAATGGTCTTTAACAAATGTATCAGCATGAATTGTTCAAATCGTCACTTGAAGTTATGATCAACTGCAGAAGACGTTCCCTTTGCTTGGTATGAAGAAGATCGTTCACAATCTTATCGTATGTTGCCCGAGAGTATATCACACGTTGTTTCTAGACTTTTTCATATACAATTTCTGCCAGTCTCTTATCAAACTCTTGCTCATATCCACTGCCATGTATGAACAGTAATATGAAATAGAACAGAAACGTTGTTTATCTCCAAATCAATGCTACCGGTAAATGATATGCATGTTAAATGTGTAATAATATTGTGCCTGTGTTTGTTATCTGATGTCCACGTTCGTCAAACCGTAATCGCCAAATGTTATCATTTGTTAAAATGTTTAACTATATATACTACAAACTGTTCATCAAACCGCTGTGGTTGCAAGCGCATTGGAAATTCTTGTCATTCTCCTTGCCCTGACGCAAAAATTGAAACTATATTTACTTTTAAAATCATATTTCATTGCTAAATGCTATATGCTGAACACTCGCTGAAAGGCATACGTTGACCCTCATCCACATTCGTCATATCACTCATATCATAATATATATATATATATATATATATATATATATATATATATATATATGTATTACAAAATAATCAAAAAATTATTGCAACATATAATGCAATAAAAAACCTATAGCCAATTTCACTGGTAGGATGATAACAAATGCTCTTTTGAATGATTTGCAGTGCAGATAAGAATATGATCAACCTTTTTGTCTTATCTAAAGACGTTATCGAATATTTGTGTTTTAAAGTGCAAAAATATTTCCTCAAAATTTCATATTTATACTAAACTACTCATTTGGTCAAGTAATGAAAATGTTAATTATTAGTATTATTAATTTTGATTTTAAAAAAGTGAATCTGATTTTGAAAATATTGTTTACAAAAAAGTGAGATGAATTGAAGAATCATGATGAAGCAATGATGAATGAAGAAACGTGTAAGAAGATAATAAATTACTTGCAAAGCGATGTTTTCCTGTGAATCAGCATGTAATAGTGGAGAAAATTGCAAAAACAAACAAAAACAGAAAGATGAAGATAAACATGGCAGATAAGCAAAGAAAATGGACCACTTTTTCAACAAAATCAAGATTGTTGAACAAATTGTTCATGAAAACAGGGTTTCCACCAAGTTCAGTTTTGAGCTTTAATAAATCAAATTTTCAGACGTGCACATTTTGATGTGAAGAGAAGATTGATGAGATTCTGAGAAGAATCATGCCAATGCCAGCCAATAGGGCGACGATGATGAATCAACACATTTGATAATGCACAAACAAAACGCATGTTCAAATTAATTTCACCATTTATCATTGTTGTTGATGTACTTTCCAGCAGATAACAACAGCAACAACATGCTTATTATACAATCTGTGCAAAAACTACACTGATTTTGCTGATAGATAAATAAATAAATAATATTCTTTCCTTCATCTTGTCTTTTGTCACAAAAGTTTATGTACAATTTAAATAAATGAACAATTAATTACTTGTAATCCATTTTAAAAATAAAATGAGACTTGTTAACAAAGTGACAAATTTTGGATAAATGTTGTTCATGATTTTATATATTTATATTTTATTACTTCAAGCAACATTCAAGCTACAAACAACAATGATGTATAATGAAATAAAACTGAAAGTGCAAATAAAAACGGCTAAGCAAAAGTTTCTCATCAAAATTCATAACTACATGATAATTAAAAGTTCATCTTATGCTTTATGACAAAAATTCATATTCATTCTTTTGCTTAAACAAGCAAACAAATTTTTTCTTCCAACGCAGGCTAACACAGGCAGGGCAAGTAGCAGTAGTAATAAATCAAGCAAAGTTGCTATCAACAATTTTAAACTGTGGATAAATAATTTTGAAAAAAAAAACAGCAGACAAAATAAGTTGACGAGATGCAAAAAAGAAAAAGAAAGGAAAACCACTGACAGAAAGATTGTTGAAAACGACGAAGCCTGCACTGTGCAGGAACGCTTTACTGACAACCAAATGAAATTCGGTTTTTCTGCAAGGCAGTAATTCTCTTAAATTCTACAAAAAGAAAAACAATTTTTCATTTAATCAAATATTCTCAACAATAATCTTAATCTTAATTATAATTGATCTGAAATATCAATTCAAGTATATTGCATGTATAATGCAGAATGTATATAATATATATTTGTATTTGAAATATATTAAAACTTTCACAATTGCTTTCAAAATATCTAACATTGATATTTATTTCAATTTGTAAGAAAAAACAATAATACAATGAAACAACAAATTCTTCTTCAAAGCTCAACATAAAAAAAAACAACAAACTTTAACATATATATATATATAAGTAAAAAAATGATAATAAAAAGTGATTAAATATAAAAAGAAAAAGAGTCGTTGTATTGCTATTTTTAAGCAGTAAGTAAAAAATAAATTTCTGAATGATGACAATTGTTTGTTTGCATATTTTATGCAAATCTATTAAACATGAAAAAAGAAAGAAAACAAAAAAACTTACCATCATAATTGATCAAACCATCACCGTTGCAGTCTGCTGCTGAGATCATCAAGTTGATCTCTTTTGTGCTGACATCTTCTCCTAATTTTTGCATAGCTGTCTTCAACTCTTGTGGAGAGATGAAACCATCTCCATTCTGATCGAACACCTGCATAGAAAATATGAACAAAGTTGAAATATTTGAAAAAAAAAATATATATATATATTTTTTTTTTGAAATAAACATTATACTTGAAAAATCATTGATAATTCTTGTTCTTCATTGATTGGTATATGTCGGTCAGTTAAAAAGCAGACAAATTCTGAAAAATCGATCACACCATTGCCTAAAATATGACAACAATGTCAATAAATGTTTCTCATCAAAGATTAATGTGTCTGTGCATGTGTGTATTGGTATTTTTTGTTTTGCTTTTATCATTACCATCAGCATCTGCTTGGACAATCATGCCGCTTACTTCTTCAGTCGTGGGATTTAAACCCAAGCTGCTCATTACTGTATACATTTCATTGGCAGTAATAGAGCCATCTCGATTTTGATCAAACATTTCAAATGCAACGCGATACTGCTCAACAAGTTCTTCAATATTTCGAAAAGGTGCATTTGAATTTACCTTTAATAAATAAATGGACATATTAATAATTAAAATAAAAAAAAAATTAAATGTATAAATTGGTGTACATGTTCTGAATCATAAGATGTGGAGACCAGATCGTTCGACGTAGTGACAGGAGGTGACTGCTTGGAAGCATTACTGGTACTGTTGGTAATTGGCTTGAAAAGGAACATGCCACACCGGCGAAATACCTTTCCAAGTCGCAGACGCGACTCAGATATGCGACGAATGGCCTTCAGTTTTTCGCTTTGTTCAGATTCTTCCTAAAAATAATGCAATTCAATTACAAATGATCATCACTGTTTTTCTTCTTTCTTTGCAAGCTAACTATTTAGCTAATTAGCTTGTTGATGATTCAGCTGAAGCCAACCTGTTGAAATTGATGATACGGAAAACTGCACTTGTTGCCAAATTGCATATTTAACACAGAATAATTTAAATTGTGGAAAATGTTCTAATTTTGTTTTGTTTTGTTTTTGTGTTATCTCAAACCAACACTTTAAAGCAAACGAAAGCAAAAAGAACAAGAAAACCAGCTACTGCACTATAATTTAACTTCAAATGAAACTTGTTAAATTTGATTGCCATATTTAATTAATTAATTAATTAATTAATTCTCTTTCTTTCTTTCTTTTTATTGTTTCTTATGTTTTTTGACAAAAAAAAAACAATGCTAAAAGAAAGCTTTTTATGATTACAAGAGATGAAATGAAAATTGCAAATGAGATAACAATGTCATAAATGGGATAAATAACAATATACACACACACACACACATACAGACAGATAGATAGATAGATAGATAGAGGAATAAATACAGACCCAAAGCAGACAATTTCAAATAACTGCCTGCCATGCCATTTGGATGTGAAAAACACTATACAAACTGATGAAGAAAGGTGCAATTCTTGACAACTGCACTCGCCATATATTTCATTATTGAAAAGGAAAATGTTTTCTCACACGCCCGGGGCAAAACAAATGATGCACGCTTCTACATCAACTTCAGTCATTCAATTGAAGCCATGTTAATGACGTAATTTACATACTAGACGTAAAGCAAATATCATGTCATTGGAAAAACAAACTGAAACACCAATTCACTTGCCTTGATTATTGCCTCAAATAGAACAATTTTGTATCAAATCAACTTAATCAGTTGCTTATAATTGTATAAAATATGCTCATATTATAATATATATTCTTCAACAATATATATATATATATATATATATATATTCGTGTTGTGATTTCACAATCAACAACAGCACAACAACGACAACTTCAACTGACTCAATAATAAATACAACCGACGACAACTAGCTTATGCAAATAACTTGAATGTGTAGATTTTTCAAAATGCTTTTTATTTTTGTTTTTTTTTTTTAAATAAAGAACAATAAAACTCCTTTTATTACCCAATAAAAGCTGCAATAAGAAATTCATGTTCTTGTGGAAATAAAAATAAATTAATTTTTTTTCTTTAAATAAATTGAAAAAACACAATATAATGCATTAAATTGTCATTGATGGATGAAATATTCAATAAAGAAGAAATAAAAAAAGAAAAATACAGAAAAAATCAATATCAAGTATTACCTCAATCATGGATAATTGAAAATAAAATTTGATTTATATACAATCATAGATTGACCAGGGGAAATGTTCAAGTAATAGAAAAAAGAAAAACTACAATCAATGTTTTGAACCTTAAAATTGAACTTGAACAAGATAAAACATTTTTTTCAATCAAAAAATATTCAAGTACAAAATACGGATATGTATTTTTAATTTTCAATTTTATTCTCCTATATTTTTTGTAATTTAATTATTTTTAAAATATTTAAATTACACGTTACAGTCACAGTTACAAATATAAAACACTCAAGAATGTACTATGCTTATTAAAAAATAAACATTACAAAATTAAATATTTTTGTTAACAACAAACTTCACATTAAGCAATTGCTTATTGGTGATTTAAAAAAAAAAAACAAACTAATTTTTTGTTTTATCACCAATTTAATGTTTATTCAATTCAATGATAAACAAATAATAACTTACTTCACTTACTTGAAAAATATTTTCAAATTTTCTTAAAGATAAATTATGAAATGTTGAAAAACGTTCAATTGCACTTAAAATAATTCTCCATTAATTCGCTTTCCATCCACTATTTCTTCTTCTTCTTTTTCTTCTTCTCTTTTTTAAAATTTATTTTGCTTAAATGTTTAAAACATGCTCTTTAATATTGTTTTTATTTTAAACTATCATACAGATATTGAGTGCACTTTAAAAATACGATCAAATGAGCGCTTTCTCGAATATAAAGCATCTCATGCAAATGATCCATTTCCGCAATCCTGTAATAATTGCTCACTTTCACATGCAGTGCATATCAATTTAAAATTATTTCAAACAAAATTAAATTTATTTCATAACTTTTGCTATAAATATTATTATTTCATAAAGTTTTCAATATGAGAAATAAAAAACAGACACACATGCACACACAACAACTGTAATGAATATTTATTTTGAAAAATGCCTTTAAAAGAAAAAGGTGTACAATACAATGAACTAATTTTGAAATATATATAAAAATAAATGCTAATCTAGACAAAGAAAGGTTCAACTCTACTCTAGTAATAAAATGTTCAACTGTACTGCAATAATAATAATAATAATAATAATAATAATAATAATAATAAAATATATAATGCACTTCAGGATTTTTCAGATCAATGAATGATTACACTCATATTGGAAGGGATAATTGTTTTATCATAATGAACAGTAAAACATTGCAAACAATTGGACAGACAATTAGCTTGTACAAACGACCAAGTATGATTAATAATAAAGATAACAAATTGCCAATCTTATCGGCTGAACAATCAAATGAATGAAAACGGATCCTCAAACAATGAAAAAGATTGCTGTAATAAGTTTCTGCAATGTTTTCTTTGTCATCTCGTTGTTAAACATTTTTGTTAACTAATATATATCTATATGTGTATTGCGCATCTTTAGAAAGGTAAATAGAACAGTGCTGTATTGATTTTAGATAAATGTATATATTTATTTATGCATTAACGTTCATTCAGTTAAAAAAATTAGATATTTGATGAAAATAATTATTGCACAACAATTTTGAAACTTACCAAGCATTCATAATAATTTTGCTGCACATTCAGCTTAGTCTTATTTATTGAAAAGCCTTTTCAGTTTTGATACAATTTAAACACGAACTGGCATTTTGAGTAAAACAGTGACATGCAATAACAAATTTTACTGTAATAACGCAGTTTGAAAGATTTTGAAAAAAAACTGCAAAAGACGGTAATGAACATATTTATAAGAAAAGAAAACCAGATTATGTTAATAAATTTTAAAATTTCAAAACGATGCTGTTGTTTTTTTATAACTAAAACTTCAAAAGGTTATTTTAAATTCAACCATAATAAGCTGTATTATTTCTTTTTATATAATCATGCTTGTTTTTGTAATGTTTTAAAAATTCATTTATGCCACTGAAGAAAGGTAATTAATATTGCTTCAACATCAAAAACAAATTAAATTATTAATGATACAATATGAATTTTGCATAATTGTTTGCTTAAATTCAGGGGTAGCCAAAGTGTCATATTCAAGGGTCGATATTCAATCTTTCCGGTCGATAAACAGGGTCGAATGGGGGTCGATGAACTCTGGAATCGAATATGAACTTTGAAATCCCAACTGAAAAATTTATTTCCTGTAGAACTATTTTGTAATAATAATTTATACTTAGCTGAACTATCAACAGACACCACCAGAAATTAATTTTGCGGGGCCGAACTGTGCGATGCTAAGAGAATTTTCGATTTCAGGCTAAATTTTTACCGCCTTTTGTTACACTTCGTTTAACGCTTGTTTCCTACAGTTGGACAAAATACGGCTTTGTTCTATGTGTTTGATAAATGTGTTGCATAGGCCTTTGTCAGATATTTTTCACGTCTTTCATCACATCAGTTAAATTGGTAAAGGTGATTTTAGTACAAAGCTAAATGATAAATTGTGCACTGCTGCTTGGGGTGGATGTCTGCGTAACAACGGCCGCGTGGGATGATTAAACGTAAACGTGAAATGCATCTGATCGAGAATCAGTAAGGGCAAAAAGGCTAAAGGATACATTGTAATAAACAAATTTATTATTAATAATATTTATTTTATGAGCTTTGGGGTCGATGAGGCATGAAGGAAAACCACAGGGGGTCGATGGTACAAAAAGTTTGTCTATCCCTGGCTTATATAATCTTTTTGTATAATTTATCTGTTTTTAATATTAACCGTTTAATAATTAGAAAGAACTTTATTGCATTCTTATTTAATTACTCTAGTTATTAAATTCTAATTTACTACGATTCATATATTAATTGTTTAACTTGTCCCTAAGATGTGCACTTTCATCTACAATGAGAGTAATACATGAGATATGCCTTCCAGAATAATTCCTTTACAACAATGTTTCTCAAGCAAAGGGCGTATAAAAGTTCCGGGGGGAAGAGGCGTGACAAGGATGGGATTTTTAGTCTTACAGAGGTGTTTGAAAGTTCATTTCTGCTGAAACGTAAAGTACTCCCGACCTCATGCACTTCAGTTATGCGGCTCCTAAGATGCCTAGTCAATAGATATAATCATTTTATTTATAATGCATTGACAAATTGTTCGCCTGCATATCGTAGTAATTTTTATTTTGATGCTGGTGACTTGTGTGTCATAATGCTGTTTTGTGTCGTAATGCGTAAGAACCGCTCTACGGCAATGACTCAACTGGCAAGGAAGCTCAACTGGAAAAAAAGCCTGACGCGTTACTGGTGATTAGAGAACGGCCATTAGCATGAAAGCTAAAATGCACGCATGCGGGTTATTGAAACTAGGTCAAAAGAGAATTAAAATTGATTGTTTATCACAGTAGACAAACAGTAAAAAAACTGAAACATTAACTTGCTTGTGAGAACATGGATTCACAAATGAAAATGCTTTGAAACAATAGGTTTTCTGATCAAACTCTCTCTAGATCTCTCTAGCTCTGACCACTAATCAAATCACAGAATTGCACAGTCGATAAATAACTCTTTGGTTACGTTATTCGGCTAGCTTAAGTGTACTAATCTTCGACGTTGAATCACCTCTCTCTCTCTGCCTCTCTAGTTCACAATAGGCACTAGACTGAAATATCGAAGCCTCTTGAATATATCTCATTTATTACAGATTTCTGTAAACTTATGAACCATCTGAAAAAATAATTCCAACAAATCTCAAGTTATATTAGACGTGAAACTGTATAAATTATATATGCAGCATCACTGCGCTATACTAGTAAATTACAGTTTAAGTTTCTATTCTCAGCTGTTATTTGTAAGCAACTACACTTTCCGATATACAGTTACTGTTAACGTCTCTCCCAGTTACTATTTCCTACTGAAGCTCAAAAGTGACTCAAAGAGCACTCGCATATACTCGATACTCTATATTTATTTTCAGTTATATATCATTCAGGGTTCAGCTACTGAATAATACATTCTCAGCTATATTTCCTCATCTCAGCTACATCTAATTCAAAACGGTGCAACTTATTTAAACAGGCGATTTCCAATGATTAAGGTCGACCTATTTTTATGTGCTTTGAGCAAATTCAAATGCTTCAAGCAACAAATTACTTGAAATGTGCAAGAGATTTTAAGTAAAATTGAAGTTATTCAACCAAAGAAGGTGATTCTTCAGAATTTTGCATAGAATGATTGAAATTTAATCATTATTATCATCATTATTTGAAGCATTCATTTATTTTGAAATTTATCAATTTACTCTGTAATGATGCGCATTGAATTTTAAGCCGCACAACAACAACAACAACAACAAAACAAATAACAAAATAATAAGTTCAACTTTTATTTATAAATAAAATTATCAACATATTAAAAATTTTATCAAAAAATAAACAATCATACAATGTATTTAAATTTTTAATTTTATGTAAAATATTTGCAAAGAAAATTAAAAAAGATTTCAAAAAATTTAAAAATATTTAAAAATTTACAACAATAAATGCATAAAGTAAAATGATATTTTAACATTTAATATTTTTTGTATTCGCCAATCAATTTTTACGTCAAAAATTAAATTCATTTCTGTACTATATTCAGTTTATTATATATAGCTGAATGTGAATAAATTTAAATTAATTTCATTATGAAAACCATGCTGCGTAAAACAGTGCAAAATGCATTTGTATGCATCGATAAAATAATTGTTCATATGCATCTATGAAAATTATGAAAAAAATCTTTATGATTATCAAAAATAACAAATAAATATAGAAAATTAATAAATGTAAACATTATATAAAATCAATACTTTAAAAATTTAATGTTTAAAAACTAAATTGCGCAATTGTTTAAAATTGTAAAACAATTTAATGCAGTTTGAAACATTTTTTCATTGACAACAGCTACCGCGTCTTGTTCAACGGTGCAATATATCGCCATGGAAAATTCTGTACCGAATATTGTGGAAATTAATGAAGTGCTAGTGGGAATTAATGAAACGTCATGGCAAGTGAAGAGTTACTTGGGTAAGGGTTGTTTTGGTGCGATAGTTTTAGCTGTGAACAAGAAAACTGGACAAGAAGCCGCTTTGAAAGTAAGCAAACAAAATTTTGATAGGCGTAATAATTTGTTTTTGATAAGCAAGTAATTTCTTTTTTCTAAGCTTGAGGATGCAAATCAAGAAATACGAAGACTTAAACTCGAAGTCGAAGTTCTCCTGGAATTAGCTGAAATAAAATCAACACATAGTTGTGTTGTCTATGACCGTGGTCGAAAAGATGACAAATTCAACTGGGTTGCGATGTCTCTTGTAGGAAAAAGTTTGATGCAACTGCAAACAGAAGTGAAAAGAAAATTTACACTTCGCACAGCTTTACACCTTGCCATTGAGACACTGGAGGGTATTTCTGACCTTCACAGAGCCGGGTCAGTTGTACCATTCTATATCATTATCCATATTTTATTCAAAATAATTTTCAAATATTATTTAAGGTATTTACATCGCGATATTAAGCCTGCTAATTTTGCCATTGGTCTACCACCAAACTGCAGGCAAATATATATCCTGGACTTTGGTATGTCTCGCAAATATTTGAAAAAAGACGGCCGTCATCGTCGGCCAAGAGAAACTGCCAAATTTCGAGGCACTCCTTTTTATGCCTCGCCAGTTGCACTTAAAGAAGGGGAACAAGCAAGACGAGATGATGTCTGGGCTTGGTTTTTTATGATTATCGAGTTTACCGTGGAAAAGTTACCTTGGGATAAAACTTTGTATAGGGTATTTGCATTTATTTATTTATTTACTTATTTCAAATTTTCAAAATGTTGCAAATTTTTCAGGGAGCAACCCTAAGAGAGAAGTTGAAAGATATGGCAGAAGATCGTCAGTTTTACGTTGAAAACAGCGATAAACTGTTAACTGGCTGTCCAAAGCAATTCTTCTTAATCCACGAACATCTGAACAAGCTGCACTATTCAGATGCTCCAGATTATGAGGCAATTATTAAAGCAATTAAAGCTATATACATTGACCAAGGCATCGACATCAATTCACCATTGCAATACGAAAATTAGATACGAACTAATTAGATTTTTTATTATTCTTCAAAATATTTCAATTTAAATATACTCAATTGTTGAATAATATTTTATTTAAACGTCAATTAAAATCTTGATAATAATTAGGCACTATTATTTTCTGCTTGGAAAGAAAACAAAATCTTTTACTTTTAATTTGTCCAACAGATGTAACCTGAACATTGTTGATGATACAATGTGCAATTTTGTTTCCTTGGAAACTAAGTTATCATTATTTTAAATTTATTACTTTAAAAAAAGCAGCCAAGAATAAAGGTTGTCATGCAAAAAGCTCATGTATAAGTATTTTCGTTTATTACAAAAACGTTAAATAATGTTACACTGAAATCATTTTCACGTAATTGCTAGATAATTTGATATAATTAATTAAAAGTTGTTTCTTTTCTCTTTTAAAAAATTTAAAACTGAAAAATAGTACATAACTGCTTTTACCAACAGCAATATGAATTGGATAAAACATGAAAATTATTTAAAGTGCCTAGTAAATACTAATGCCAATAATTAAATAAGTTCTAATCAAATGATAATTTATTTTTATTTAGTAAGGATACCCAAACATGAAAGTTGACTTTAAAAGAATTCAATTTAGTTATATAATAATTTTCTTCAATTTTGTTTAATATAACATATATAAATTACCGAAACATGAATTGCACTTTTGGTTTCATGTACCTAATACTGGCAAATGCTGAATCACTTTGATTGAATTGATCATTCACTTAACATACAAATAATTCAAATATCTTACAACCAATGTGTAACACAACGCAACAAATTTTTGTAAACCTCACTTAGTTCGATTGTTCAAATAAATTTAGTATATTACTAAGTTATTAGATGTTTGTCAAGTTGATTTATCAATTTCAAATTAATCATATGTTTTCTTCATTATACTTTTCAAATATAATTCATGAAATTATGTCAAATAATTAACCATAAACATGAAATGTTTGCAACTTGAGTAATTTAATACATATCTATCTATGTGCTTTATTGTCTGCTTATATCAGGGTTAGCCAAAGTGGTCGATGTCGACTCCTTGGGGTCGATGGGACTATCTAAGAGGTCGACAGAGGCTTAGGGGTGGAATGGGGGTCGATAAACTCCAGAATCGAATATGAACTTTGAAATCCCAACTGAAAAATTTATTTCCTGTAGAACTATTTTGTAATAATAATTTATACTTAGCTG